>ML326104.1:0-32762 GCA_005239505.1 Nicotiana paniculata | reverse complement strand
CCCCCCCCCCCCCCGGAGAGAGAATTTTGCCTTGCAATCCATTGAGTCTTTTAACAATTTTAGCTAACATACCTTCAAATAGCACATTGTTTTTCCTTCCATGATAAATAGGGCACCCTAGGTAATTGAAAGGAAAGTTTTTATCCATGAAACCTGAAGTTTGCCGAATTATGTTGATCCTGGATGCAGAAGTGTTAGGAGCTGTGATGAAATAACTCTTGTCATTGTTGACTTTTTGCCCCGATGCCTTCTCATACCTCTTGATAAGTTTGATGGATTTCCTGTTACCTCCACAAAATATTACAATGTCATCCGCATATGCAAGGTGATTGATCATTGGGCCTTTGTTATTCATGCTGAAAGGTGTAAAATCTTCACATGTGAAGAGATTATTTAAAGATCTGGAAAGCACTTCGACACTAATAATAAAAAGATATGGGGAGAGTGGATCTCCCTGTTTCAGGCCCTGAGAAGAGGTGAAAAAACTTTTTCTATTACCATTAATGATAATAGAGTACCAAACTCCCTTAACCAGACCTCAGATGATGTCAATCCACACCTCTGAGAAACCAAATTTCCTCAAAACCGACATGATAAAGCACCAGGACATTCTGTCGTATGCTTTCTCCATGTCTAATTTGATAATAACATTTCCCCCGCAGTTTTTGTTCTTGATGTTCTGAGTGATCTCTTGGGCAAGCAGTATGTTTTCAGTGATGAATCTCTCTTTGACAAACCCGCTTTGATTTCCTGAGATGATTTTTTAGAGCATAGGATTTAGTCTTCTAGAAAGTATTTTGGAGATGATTTTGGCGGTGAAGTTGCTTAGACTGATGGGTCGCAGCTCAGCGAACCTGCTAGGTGATTCTACTTTAGGTAGTAGCACTAAGCATATGTGGGAGAAGAACTTAGTCAGCCTCTTTCCATTGACGATTTCTTGAACAAAGTTAGTGATATCGTCTTTGATTTTATCCCAGCATTTCTGAAAAAAGGTGTCGTTAAATCCATCAGGCCCAGCTGCACTATTAGCATCCATCTTTAAAACCGCATCCTTGATTTCCTCCATAGTAGGCAAAGCAGTCAGTAAAGTGTTATCATCATCAGGATGATTCTTGGAATGCAATCTAAAATATCATTGTCTTTAAACTGGTGTGTAATATTGAATCTCTTGTATAAATGTCTAATAGGAGCCTTAGCAATGTTATCATCTCCTTCCACCCATCTGTCTCTGTGATCTTTTATCTTGTGAATATGTAACTTTCTTCTTCTTTCCCTTATCAAACTATGAAAAAATTTAGTGTTAGAATCGCCTTCTTCGAACCACTTGATATTTGCTTTCTGCTTAAGGATATAATCTTGCATGGTCGTCCATTTGATGTATTCCTCTTGGCCTTTGTTAATCTCTTCCCTGGATAGATAAGAGTTGTTTTGTAAATCGAGCTCTTCAAGTTCATTCATTTTGGCTTCCCAGAGCTGCACATGCTCATGGACATTTCCAATCTCTTCTTTTGACCACTGAGTAAGCCTTTTGCTAAGTATTTTAAGTTTCTATTGAAGTTTCCACAGAGCATTTCCTCTAACATCGGACGACCACACTTCTTCTACCAGATTCATGAAAGAAGGTTGATCCGCCCAGAAGTCAAGGAATTTGAAGTACTTAATACTGTTGTTATTATTGTTATAAAAATTAAGGAGAAGTGGCCTATGATCCGAACCAGTTCTTGGAAGATGCTCGACCACATTATTTTGAAGATGTTGACACCATGATTCATTAATGAATATTCTATCCAGCCTCTTCCAAATTCTTCTTCTAGCCTCCCAATTATTGCACCAAGTGAACTTAGGACCCACATAGCCCAAATCCTTAACTTTACAATTATTCATGCAAGTGTTAAAATCTAAGCTTTTGGACATTCTGTGAGGTCGACCACCCTGTTTTTCATCCGGATCAAGAATAAAATTAAAATCTCCTCCTATGCACCAAGGGCCATCAATCATCATCTGCGTGTTTTCCAAGCTAGCCCATAGAGCTTTTCTGTCATTAACTTTACATTTAGCATAAACAGCCGTAATATACAAATTGTTAGCATCTACACCATCATGCATTTTGATAGTGAATTGTTGATCATCCACCGTAACCACATTTGATTTAAGTTTTCGGACCACATGAGCCAAATTTGTCCATTTGTGTTGGATATGCAGTGTTTCAGCTTCATAAATTTCATATATTTCTCCAATTTGTTCATGTTGGCAAATCGTTCCATGAGGGCTATGAGATTCACTTTGTTGATCTTGATCAGTTTTTTTAGTCTAGGCATGGCTTTTTTTGTGTTAACTCCTCTAATATTCCAAAAAATTGCACTTATCATGGAAAAAAAGATGGAATTAGTTTGATCCACCTCCCTGAGTAGGTGCTTTCTCATTTTGTTTTTTCTTCCCGTCTTTCTTTTTGTTTTGATTCTTGCGTTTAGTCACAGGAGAAAAACCTTCCTCATTCTCGATGCCCTGCAATTTCTGGAGTTGGCTTTCTGGTACCATGACTGTCGCTGTATTAAGGGAGGTGACCTCAAATTGTTGTATATTCTCCATGTTTGATGAAGTTGTGTTACTGCTGCCCTGTTGTTGTTCCTGGTTCAAGACAAGCTCTAAACATATTCCAGGTAAGTTTTTAACTTCAGATAGGATACTAATTGATTCATTCACATAATCTTGCCATTCCAGTTCAGCCTTAGTATTATCCCCGATGTTGCTGGCTTTCAAAGCAGTTTCAATATCACCAGTATGTTCACTTTGTTCAGTCGCCCTGATTTTATTTTTTTCGCGTAAGCCCTGTTCAGTCGCGTAATCCCTGTTTTCATTTCTATCCGCCCTACTTTCATTTCTGTCCACTTCTTTATCAATGTCTTGATTGCTGTAGTTTTGCAATTCCTCTGCCTTCTGTATATTTTTAATATTGTTCATTCTACTATTGAACCCTTTTACATGTTTGAAAATAACTTTGGATTTCTTTTTGGGAACTCTGTTGTTTTTTCTAGATTTCTTTTTCATGTTTGTTCTGTTTTTGATGGTCTGTGGTATCAGTACTGCCTCATTCAGTGAGTTATTAGCTCTATTCATCTCATAGTAAACATCTTGTTGCTGATAAACGTCACACTGCTGCTCTTTGTTTTGACTGTTTTTCTGCTGTTGATTCCAACTACCTTGTTGCTATTTGTTTTTCATATCATCAGTGACATTATTTCCATTGTTTTTCCTACTGCTGTGTGTTTGTTTCACAAAATGTTCCGGCAGCTCCTTAGACCAACTACATGTTTCCCCTTCTTCCTTTTCATTATTAGAGTCCCCTGCTTCCAGATTTTCAGTAGCTTCAGATTCTTCATACCAATCCTTTTTCAATTTTTCTTGTTGTTCCTTTCGTTCCAGCTCCCTTTTTCTCCCTAACACTCTACAATTCATCATATTGTGTCCTAATTTTTGACAATGTTTACAATATTTAGGTATCCCTTCGTATTCGAGCTTTTGGATGAACCCTTTTTGAGGGGCATTGTCGAAGACTTGCCCAACGTAAACAGCATCTGGTTGTTGTTTCAATAAATTGATTTCAATTCGAACCTTCGCCATACTTGGTCTAGTTTTACCTCGCGTCTCTAGGTCCATCTTCAATGGGGTTCCGACGACACTAACTACTTGCTTGACATAGTGCCATGTATGCATATGGTAAGGGAGACCGGACAACAACACCCATACTGGTGCCACCGGCAGGTCTTCCTCTGGCTTAAAGTCCGGAGACCACCTCTGAAGCCACATTTGTTGACCCTCTATCTCAATAACTCTCTTATACCAGACCAAACTAAAGTCGTCTTCATTTGTGAAATCCGGATTATCATAAACCCCAATTTTCACATTACCTTTGATTGTATTTATCTCTTAGAATTTTGACCTAATTCGGTCAATTTGGGGCCTAGGTTTGAGAAATCTACCCACAATTGTGAGTCTACATTCTTCAGCCATGATTCCATAGTAGTCCGTCACTTTGAATAACACCTCCAGCATCCCATTGTGAGTCGTATGAGTCGCAATTACTGATTCTCGTGCCTGTTGTTTTGTAGGAGTTTGCTTTGCTGCTGAAATTGTTTCTGCATAAGAGGACTTTCTGGTTGCTGCTTCCATTGTTTGCTTTGTAGTTTGATGATGGACGCTATGGCCATCCAGACGCGCCGGAGGGGCTCCGTCCGGTGGTTCCATGGTGGAGGCGCGTGTGACTACTCTTTGAGAGGTAGTTGTTAGTAGCCGTTAATTTAGAGAGAGTAGAGAGAATTTTTTAAGAGAGAGAAAACGTTCCTTTTTAGTCTAGGTTCATTAGCCTAATTCATTCATTGTACAATTCGCTTTAATGGAGAACAAAGAAAAAGTGGTGGAAGAAGGAATCATAATGTTTGACAAGAAGCTAATAGATTGTCAAACCATGTAGACCACATATTGATCTTAACAAACAGGTGATTGAAGAAATTCCTATGTGAATTAGGCTGATGAACTTAGATATCAAACACTGGGGTCAAAATGCTTTAACAAAAATAGCATAAATGATTGGCAATCCACTGAAAGCGGACAGAGCTACAACCCAAAAGGAGAGATTGCAATTTGCTAGAATACTAGTTAAAGTAACACCAAACCAAATGTACCCCGATAAGGTAATGCTTGAGAATGAATGTGGAGGAAATACAGAACAAGAGGTTAAATATGAGCGGAAGCCAGTCAACTGTAAATCATGTGGCAACTTTGGACATGACATCAGAGATTGCAGGAAACAATTAAGGCAGAAACATGAGAATACGGTTCCAGCTGCTAACAGGGAACCAGACAACATGATGAATGAAACTAACACCAATGAGGTGGAGATATCAGGTGACCAACAACAAAGCAATGAGGTAGAAAGTACTAAAGCAATAAAAAATGGAAGCAATAAGGACAAGCAGCTGGAAACACAAAATAAACAAAGTCTGATAATTAATAACAGAAAGGAGCTCGAAGCATGGCAAGTAGTAAAAGGGAAAAAAGCATGAAAGTGAAGATGCAGTAATCCAAATACACAATATGCAATAACACAGATGACGAAGAGGAACACTGGGATGAAAGAAGGAAAGGTGACAGACAAAGGAAATGAGAAGGAAATGAAAACACATGGTGATGGTAGCAAATCTGGGAAGGATGGGGGACCTAACCCCCACCTCCCCAATGAATAACATAGGCTTCTGGAATGCCAGGGGTCTAAATAGGACAACCAAATAGAATAAAATGATATCTCTTTCTGCAAAGACAACAGGTTGAACTGTTTGGACTCTTGGAAACAAACATTAAAAGAGTTAAGGCAAATAAAGTTTCTCTTAATCTTTGTACATAGTGGTCTTATACTACAATCTCTCTAAGAATCAAGCAGGTAGGATATGATTATTATGGAAGCCAAAAACTTACACAATAAAGGTGGGACTGGTCACAGAGAAATTAGTACACAATGAGATCGCTCATATCAGCTCATAGAGGGTGATTAATGTGACTATGGTATATGGATTTAATGATCTAAAGGAATGGCCTATGGAGGGACATAAGGAACATTGCTGGTCAAATGATGGGATAATGGGAAATAATGGGTGACTTCAACTTTATAAACAATAAGGAGGATAGAGTTGGAAGCATTGTTAGTTATTCAACGATAAAAGACTTCAGGGAATGCGTTGATCACAGTGGACTAAAGGAAATGAAATCTTCAAGATGTTTTTATACATGGAGCAACAAACAAGAAGGACAAGATAGTGTACTGAGCAGGATTGATATGGTATTCATCAATGCAGATTGGGTAAACAGCTTACCAGCATCTGAAGTTCATTACACGCCTGCAGGTCTATATGATCATAGTCCAACTGTTATCATATGGGAAGGAACTATCCCACCAAAGATGAATACTTTTAGATAATACAATATGTGGAGTATGGATAAGTCCTTCAAATCAAGAGTAAAGAGGAGTTCGAGACAACAAATAACAAGTACTAACATGTACAAAGTAGTAGGAAAGTTGAATAGATTAAAAAAGACCCTATTAAAGCTCTATAAGGAGAAATTTGCAGAAGTGGAAAAACATGAGGAGGAAAGCATGAGGAAATTGGTAGATTGTCAAGGGAATATTCAAAAGGATCCAAGGAATAAGATGTTAATCGGAGAGGAGAAATAATTGACACAACAATGCATCTATTGGAAGAAAGCAAAGACAGACTACATGCAATAGAAGAGTAAAGTGTACTGGCTTAAGTATGGTGAGTTTCACTTTATTATCAAAACTAAGAAGTCAGCAAGTAGGATATTTACCATACAGAATGTGAAAGAGGAAGAAGTGCACTCAACAGATATAGTAGCTCATGCATTTATTGAGTTCTATACATTCCTCTTGGGAACTAATCAATAGAGCAGAGATCATGTGGCTAGCCATATAGTCAAAGAGGGACAAATAGTATCAGAGGAGGAAAGAGTCCAATTGGTTAGTGCATTATCAGAAAAGTATTATAGGACATATCAGGGGAAAAGGCACCAGGCTGGCTATGGTATCCAGTTCTGTAAAGATAGTTGGGCCATAGTAAGGGAGGATGTCACTGCACCAGTGCTGGAATTCTTTCAAGCAGGGAAAATGCTCAAAGCACTCAATAACACAGTCCTCACCCTCATACCAAAATCCACCCATGTTACAACAGATGGAGGTTATAGACCTATAGCATGTTGTAATATGATATACAAGATTATCTCAGAGATGTTATGTAATAGACTGAACCAGGTACTACAAAAATCATATCACCAAAATCAGAATGCCTTTGTGGCGGGAAGAACAACAGTGCAAAATATCATGATATGCCAAGATCTTGTCAGATTGTATAACAGAAAATAGTCCACTAAAAGTTGCTTGATCAAGATTGATCTGAAAAAGGCTTATGATTCCATAGAATACAAATTTATGGTGGAAATGTTACATGTCCTAAAATTCCCTAGGACTTTAATACGATGGATCATGGAATGCCTCACTACCCCTAGCTACTATATCAATTTGAATGAAGGATGTTATGGAAAAATATAGGGGAAGAGAGGATATAGACAGAGAGATCCTATATCACTATTGATTTTTGCCATCTGTATGGAATACTTCACGCGAATTATGGTTCATATGGCCAGGCAAGAGGAATTTGCATTCCATACAAAATGCAAAAAAACTACAACTGACACATTTATGCTTTGCTGATGACACAATGTTGTTTTGTAGAGGGGACTTTCCTTCAGTACGTCTAATGTTAAGGGGACTGAAATCATTCTCTCAAGCATCGGGAATGACTATCAATGTAAAAAAATCAAATATATATTGTGCTAACATGAATGGAAGGGATATAGAAGATATTTGTGAGAAATAGAATACAAAAGGGGGAAATTACCATTTAAATATCTAGGGGTGCCTATTTATTCCAATAAACTAAGTGTTGTGCATTGTGAAATACTAATTTGACAAGATCTTGGTAAAGATAAGAGATTGGGGATCAAGAAACCTATTGTATGCAGATAGAACCCAATTGGTGAATGCAGTACTGCTACATATGCACTCCTACTGGGTATCAATATTCTTGCTACCTAAAAAGGTCATGAAGGATATTATAGGTATATGTAGAAACTACTTATGGGATGGAAAAAGTGTTACAACTAATACCAATAGCAGAATGGGACCTGGTCTGTTGAACTACAAGATAAGAAGGACTAGGCATCGAAGACTGTATGGTATGGAATGAAGCACCATCGGCAAAATATGTATGAAATATTAAGCAGAAAAGTGACTCATTATGGATCAAATGGGTGGACCATATATACATAAAGGGCAAGGTCCGGTGGTAATACAAACCACCACAGGATTATGCATGGTATTGGAAGAAAATATGTGACATTACAGCTATCTTTGTTCCAGGTTTTGAGCAAAAGGGCTAGAAAGGTCTAGCAAATACACATACGGTGAAGGAAGGGTATCAATGGAGAAGAGGAGCATTGGATAAGTGGACATATTCAAGGTGGATGTGGAATAGATTAAATATTCCAAAACACTGTTTCATTGGATGGTTGATTATGAAGTAGAGGATAGTGATACCCAATTTTGCCTCATGTTTTTATAAATGATATGTATACTTTCAAAATATCATTTTTGCATTATTACCTAATTTACTGGGTCCATATAAGTATTTTTTTAATTTTTCATAATTTTTATAGCTTTAAAATTTATTTTCTTGCATTTAAATTACTTGAATATGTATTAATTACCTCTTTAAATTATTTTGTAATGACTTAATCATCCAAATTTATTATTTGCATCTACATATATGTTTCATAATATTTTTACTTCATTTCATGTAATTATATTTGCATTTTTGAGCTATTTATATAATTTATAGCTTATATTCTATGCATAATTACATTTATTACATTATTCATGCTAAAATAGAATTTTTATATTTTTATAATGTTAATTTATTATTTTTAATTATTTTATAGCATAAGTAATATTTTATTATTGTCCAAATACATAGCAATCCCTTTAACTTGTTTTCACTTTTCACTTTAACACTTATTTTTAAGGCCGTTCCATTTAAACACTCCAACCAGCCCTTTAGTGTGTCACCCAGACGCAAAAAACTGACATGGCAAGGCTAATATTTCTCACTTTCTTTAAGCGCGTGAAATATTCCAAAAAACAACTTCTCTTTTAATTTTTCAGAAAATACTATGTACAAAAAAGGAGTAATTCTAAGTTATGCCAAGCTTCCGTTTAAAGATCGAAGCTTCTGCTTTAATACATAGGATTTAATATTGATTATCTCATTTTTAAGATCTAAGCTTCCTCGTCAAGACTTACTCAAAAACAGCAACAACTAAGAGTAGCTTTCTAGCCGAAAAAGTTTAGCGTTCATATATGAAGAAAAATTACTCGAATTGGTATTGGTTTTTTTTATATCAAAAACTATATAGGAGGATTGTATTTGATGAGAAGAAGCATATACAACATCTGAAGCTTGCTGAATTGGACTGAAATTGAAATTGACATTTTGTCGAACACCTTGTACACCCAACTTTCCATATTCTCCATTTTTCAAATTCGTCGAAGCTAAGTGGATCAAAGCTGAAGAAGAGGGGTTAGAAACACTCCCCTGAGGTGCAGAAACTATCGACATTGGTTTTGTTATATTTGATTGGCTTGAACACCATCTCTGACCAAATAATGCTCGTAAGAGCTTGGAGCTTCATCGGAGTTGCAATTTTTGAAGTTGGAATGATCCAAATTTTAGTGGGAAGATAGATTATGACCTGGGGAAGAACCTATCGCGCTTGGATTAGATCGAACCTATTCAGAACTGGTGTGAAGGTGGGATGCCCAGGTGATTTTTTGCTATAATTTTTCGTTGTGTCCGGCAAATTTTGTGAAAGAATTTGTTTAATTTTTAAAAGAAAAGATGAAAGAATGGTGAATAAGAGGCCAAGGTTTATACTGAATGGTTGTATTTGCAGAAGANAGAAGTTGGGGGGGGGGGGGGATCGGGAAGAAGATGGCGTGGGGGTTCTTATTTTACTTTAACTTTTTCCTTTTTCTTAAAAGTTTTTTTTGGTGTGCCATTCACGGTTCTCCGTTTTATTGGTCATTTTGGCGTGTGAATTACAAGAATCTATCATGTTTGGCTGCCTAACATTTTAGTGTCTGGATGACACACTAAAGGGTTGCTTGGAGTGTTCAAATGAAACGACCGTAAGAATAAGTGTTAAATTGAAAAGTGAAAACAAGTTAAAGGGGCTTCCTTATAAAATTTTGGTGTACTTAATTCTTAGCCTAATATAGAGCTAATTTTCGGACCAAAACCTTGGCGCAATACCCCTTAACCCAATATCAGCAGTCCATTACCCTATATTCATCTCCTAACTCGTCCCACTTCCCCTTTAATCATGGACGTTGATCTTAGATGATCAACGAACCACAATGGCCCTTCCCTTTTCTTTATATCTTTCTCGCCCAAACCCTAGAGACACTTCCGCCTAACAGCCACCACCAAATCCTCTCTACTCTCTTCTTCTCTGAGAAACCTAGCCGTCGTATCTCCGAATATTCTCCAAATTCGGCCCCAAAATGGAATCCATCCATGATTCCCTTACCTTCTACACAATATCTCGTTATTTCTTATAAGACAATGATATTACATAGTACTTGCCCCATTTTGGAAAGTACAATCTCCCAAATCAAGTGTCATCGCCTTCAACTTTTGAGATTTAGACGATATTTCGTCTGGATACACTCACTACCAGGATATATGGGTTCGATTCTGTGATATTTTGACTATCTGTGTTCTCCTTTTGAACTAGGGTTTGCTCGACTTTCTCCTAAATTGATTCTGAGTGATTTTGCATGCTTCTCTTTCCTTATTTGTGTTCGATTAAATGTATTTACGTACTTTGTGTGTTGATCTTTACTATTATATAAACCCCTCCCCTAATCCCCTTTAAAAACCAAAAAAGAACTATTCTCTCTTACTCTCACTCACTCGATATTATTCTGAATCTATTGTTCTTGGTCGGCTGAAAGCCAAGGCCACTGGAATTTGCATTCTCAACCTCCCAGTGTGAGCACTGATCGAGACTTATCAGAAGTCCTTGTGAACTCTGACACACTAGGATTGGGGGCTTGTTGTCCTCTATTGCTACTGATTTTCAAAATATTGCTGAAATTTACTCTTCTCCTTTACTTGTTCGTTAGTTTCTACTAGTAAGCATCTGTGACTCTCGTAACTTCATCTTGTTTCTTGTGTTCATGCCTTGTATATTTATGCCACTTGAGCTTCAGTGATTCAATACGATATTATGCCATCTCTGCTTATGGTTCTTTGGTATTTTTTAAAGTTGTCTTGTAGTTCTATGCTTTTCTAGCCTTAGAAATTGCCTAAAACTATAAGTTTGATATACGCCCTTAATTTCTGACATCCTTAGGTCTACTTAGCCCAGTGTGTATATGTGTGCCTGAATACTTACACCTATTGTATGTGCTCATTATGAAACATCCTTGCTAATTTAAGCATGCCTAGCCTAGTGTATTTTTTGTGTGTTACCTGATACTCTTCCTGAGTTTATCTCCCTACTCTATTCTACATCCTTGGATATATCAACTCGTGTGTTCTATATATCTGATCCTCTACTAGGACTAATGCCTAACTATGCTCTAAGGACAAATAAGTTATCCTATTAATTGTGTGCTTTAGTGTGTGTTACATGCCTAATTCAATCCTGTGTGTTTTAATACTACTTACCAATTATAAGGTGAATTGCAACATCCGATGTTACTTATGTATAGTCTGACAATCTAGTTTAATATGTCCCTGCTTACTATGAAATTTGGTTGTCTTAAACTTGTTTAGTCTACTATGTTATGCCGATGCCTGTTGTCAATCTTGAGGTTGCCTTTCTGCCTTGTTCTGGACTGTTATGTAAACCAAACTCATGAGTAGAGTGTATTTTAATTCCTGCTGAGTCTTTCATACCTAACTTGTTGTCTGTCTTGGACCCTATTGTTCATTACAACTTGTTCTCATAAAATTTCTATCTCTATTGTGTGTTTGTTGACTCGATCAACTCTATACTCTTCAGTATTAGTTAAACCTTTAAGAGTAACTTTACAACTAGCTTGTTCGCCTATATGTGGTCAACTATTGCTGGATTTGATGCCAGTTTGTCTTACTTCTGGAATTGAGTTATGGCAAATGTTCAACATGCTAAAGTGTTTCCCTACCTAATTAATCAATTGCGTGACTATGAACTTGTTCTGTTATGACTTCCATGTTAATAAAACCATGTAAAGGTTGTGCTCCACTATGACTCTACTCATTTTTCATGCTTCAACATATTTTCTAAAGGTGCTTAGGCTAGTTCTAGGTTTTCTTTCATTTGAAACTTCACTTGAAATAAGTATTCCATCTCATGTTAGTCAATTCTGTCACCTTAACTTAGCTTTATAAAATATCCAAGAAAGAACTGCCTTATGTATGCACTATAAACTTGTCAAAACTGCTATTAGATACAACTTTGAGACTTCAGTGTGTAGATTCCAAAATGTTGTTTAATAATTATGTGTGTAGTTTGTTATTTGTATGGTTAAGTTTGGCATGTAAGTCACCCGCTTAGGGACTATTTTTATCCATGCATGTTGTTGGAGTTTCACCTTATAGTTGTCTTATGTTTAGGTGAGACTGGGATTTGAGTCTGCTGTTTGTAAGAAGAAAGTAAGCCTGTTGAAAGCCCAGACAATACTAGGTTATTTTCATATGGTCCTGATGTTGGTCCTGTTGTTGTTTCTTGTATAATATTTATACTTATATTCATTATCAAGGCCTGTAATAATTTGTAAACAAACAGCTGGAGAGTTAGTAAAATGGGGGAAGCGGGTATATTGTAATTTTTCCTAAATGGGTAGAAAACATGTTCGTAGGGCTTGTTTGCTGTTTGACGTGCTTTAATTCTACACACTAATAGAAATCATGCCTATAAGGAATCACACACGTCACTTACTCAATTTGCATGATGCCCGTACACTATCAAATGCATGTTTGTTTGAGCTAATACTTTACATTCTCGCATGTCTACTTTTATATGATTATTGGATAGCATGCCTATAGGATTGCAATAATACATGCCTTTGCTAATACTCATCTAGATACCATGTCTATAGGACTATGACTAATTAATTAATCAACTACTTTTGTTGTTCTTATTATACTGCTCGCCTAGATAATGTTTCTATAGGAATATGTATGATGAGTCTGTGGATCCTGCCTATAGGATACTGCCACTCACCTAGAAAGTGTGTCTATAGGATCAAACACGAATAATTCTGAGTTTTCTAATAGCTTTCACTTCCCCATGGCACAAATAACTTAGAGATCATATCTATAGGGTTGATAATACCTGAAATCTGCAAATTTGATAGTCTAAAACAACAGCATGTCCTGTAGGACGTCTTGAGCTGGGATCACATAGAACCTGTGTCTTTAGGACTCAATGACTCTAGCATGCCTTAATACTGGAACTGCTTACTATATATTGCTGAATTTGGCTGCGTGCAATTTGTTGTTTATGGGTGGAGGTCAAATTGAGTCTTCCATTGCAATTGTTTGCAGTCATATCTCTTTTGAATGTCGCGTAGTTTTATCATTTTGATCAACCTAAGTAAAGTATAGAACTACCTAATAGTAGGTCCAAAGCCTCCAGGACCACAGGCATGGGATGGGTAGTGCACGCATAGGATACGATTTAGAATTGAATTAGAATGCCTCTAAGTAATAAATTCAACATAGTAATTGGGTAGCAGGAGATGATAGTCTGTGCTCGCTGAATAATATGAGTAACCCCTACCCCAAGGGAGTTGCGAAGTATTATTTGTGTTGCACGGGAGGATCCTTTAGGCTAAAAAAACTCAGGATCTCCCCATCCTTTTATATATTCTCGATGTTCACACTTAGTCGTAGATAGATTCAATTGTACTCTTTTTGATTTTTTTAATACTTGTGCCAATTTTTTATTCTTATGTTATAATATAGTTTTCAACTTCTACATCTTTCTTTGCTTATTTGATCACATAGCTTAATTATATAATCCACATAGTGTAAATTTTGACGGGACTCATAGTTGTGCACCTTGAAGAGCACCTAACACCTTCTCTTTGAGGTAATTTGAGCCCTTACTTGATCTTTTATGGCATTGACTAGTCAAACAGAGTTATTTGCAAATGGGTTCCCTATCCCACCTTACAAATTATTAGGTGGCGCCTCTTCTCTTTTAATACCTATTTAAAAGAGTTTTTATATGTCGAAACCCATTTTCGAGAGAAATCGAGGCGTGACAGAGGATATTCACGCTAGATAGACTACACCTAATGGGATATGTTAGGAGAGGGCATGTTTGCTCTGTGCATTGCAGGATGAAACAATACAACACCTATACTTGGAATGTCAATTTTCACAATTGTGCCTTGAGGAACTTTTTGAAATGGTTGGGATTCAAGTTGAAGAAGACTGATGTGCATGGAGGAAAATGGGAAGGAGAGTTAAAGGGGAAGTATGCAGAGGGTTTGTTACCTCAATCAACACATCTTTAATGTCTGGAATTTGGAGAGCAAAGGAATGAAGCACTTTGGAATCAAAAAGTTCCATGGCCAACAAAGATAAGGAAGACCATATATAGGATACAACTGATTGAATGTAACAGGAGGAATAGAGAAG
The DNA here is from genome assembly GCA_005239505.1 of Nicotiana paniculata. Taxonomy (NCBI): domain Eukaryota; kingdom Viridiplantae; phylum Streptophyta; class Magnoliopsida; order Solanales; family Solanaceae; genus Nicotiana; species Nicotiana paniculata. The sequence goes on along the minus strand of ML326104.1, from coordinate 18,441 downwards.
AATTAGATTGGATCATGCAATTGTATAGAGAGGAAAATACAGGAAAGACAGGTAAAAGGAGTAGGGAGAACGGGGTAGCTTCTATTTGGGCAAACCTACCTAGTAGGGATGCTCTAGAAGGAAAGTTAGGCAAACTGTTACAGAGATATTTCCATAGAGTTAGTTAGGAGCTAGATTATAAATTTTGAAGTACTTGTAAGTATCTTTGTCTTGTGAGGATCAAGAAAAAGAAAATTCACCAAAAATAAAATATTGAGATTGGATGGGTAAGATTTATCCATCCTTAACTATATATTTCGGATTCGATTCCTAAAAATATAAAGGATATTAGTAAGAAGTGCTTTCTCTTTAAATGCCTAATATATATTGCTGAATCTGGCTGCGTGCAATTTGTTGTTTATGGGTGGAGGTCAACTTGAGTCTTTCATTGCAATTGTGTGCAGTCATATCTCTTTTGAATGTCGCCTAGTTTTATCATTTTGAGCAACCTAAGTAAAGTCTAGAACTACCTAATTGTAGGTCCAAAGCCTCCAGGACCACAAGCATGGGATGGGTAGTGCACGCATAGGACACGATTTAGAATTGAAATAGAATGCCTCTAAGTAATAACTTCAACATAGTAATTGGGTAGCAGGAGATGATAGTCTGTTCTCGCTGAATAATATGAGCAACCCCTACCCCAAGGCAGTTGCGAAGTATTATTTATGTTGCACGGGATGATTAGGCTAAAAAACTCAGAATCTCCCCATCCTTTTCTATATTCTTGATGTTCACACTTAGTCGTAGATCGATGCAATTGTACTCTTTTTGATTTTTTTAATACTTGTGTCAATTTTTTATTCTTATGTTATAATATAGTTTTCAACTTCTACATATTTCTTTGCTTATTTGATCACCTAGCTTAATTATATAATCCACATAGTGTAAATTTTGACCGGGACTCATACTTGTGGACCTTGAAGAGCGCCTAACACCTTCTCTTTTTGGTAATTTGAGCCCTTACTTGATCTTTTATGGCATTGAGTAGTCAAACAGAGTTATTTGAAAATAGGTTCTGTAACGCACCTTACAAATTATTAGGTGGCGCCTCTTCTCTTTTAATACCCATTTAAAAGAGTTGTTACATGTCGAAACCCGTCGTCGCAAGAAATCGAGGCGTGCCGGAGGATATTCACGCTAGATAGACTACACCTAATGGGATATGTTAGGAGAGGGCATGTTTGCTCTGTGCATTGCACGATGAAACAATACACCAGTTATACTTTGAATGTCAATTTTCACAATTGTGCCTTGAGGAACTTCGGAAATGGTTGGGACTCAGGTTGAAGCAGACTGATGTGCAGAACATATGGAGGAAAATGGGAAGGAGAGTTAAAGGGGAAGTATGCAGAGGGTTTGTGACCTCAATCATCACAGCTATAATGTCTGGAATTTGGAGAGCAAAGGAATGAAGCACTTTGGAATCACAAAGTTCCATGGCCAACAAAGATATGGAAGACCATATATAGGATACCACTGATTGAATGTAACAGGAAAAATAGAGAAGAATTAGATGTGAAAATATNGCCAACAAAGATATGGAAGACCATATATAGGATACCACTGATTGAATGTAACAGGAAAAATAGAGAAGAATTAGATTGGATCATGCAATTGTATAGAGAGGAAAATACAGGAAAGACAGGTAAAAGGAGTAGGGAGAACGAGGTAGCTTCTATTTGGGCAAACCTACCTAGTAAGGATGCTCTAAAAGGAAAGTTAGGCAAACTGTTACAGAGATTTTTCCATAGAGTTAGTTAGGAGCTAGATTATAAAGTTGAAGTACTTGTAAGTATCTTTGTCTTGTGAGGATCAAGAAAAAAAATTCACCCAAAAAAAAAGATTGAGATTGGATGGGTAACATTTATCCATCCTTAACTATATATTTCAGGTTCGATTCCTAAAAATATAAAGGATATTAGTAAGAAGAGCTTTCTCTTTAACTACCTACTATATATTGCTGAATTTGGCTGCGTGCAATTTGTTGTTTATGGGTGGAGGTCAACTTGCGTCTTTCATTGCAATTGTGTGCAGTCATATCTCTTTTGAATGTCTCCTTGTTTTATCATTTGGAGCAACCTAAGTAAAATATAGAACTAACCTAATAGTAGGTCCAAAGCCTCCAGGTCCACGGGCATGGGATGGGTAGTGCACGCATAGGATACGATTTAGAATTGAATTCTAATGCCTCTAAGTAATAACTTCAACATAGTAATTGGGTAGCAGGAGATGATAGTCTATGCTCGCTGAATAATATGAGCAACCCCTACCCAAAGGGATTTGCGAAGTATTATTTATGTAGCATGGGATGATCCTTTAGGATAAAAAACACAGGATATCCCTATCCTTTTATATATTCTTGATGTTCACACTTAGTCGTAGATTGACACAATTGTACTCTTTTTGATTTTTTAATACTTGTGTCAATTTTTTATTCTTATGTTATAATATAGTTTACAACTCCTACATCTTTCTTTGCTTATTTGATCACCTAGCTTAATTATATAATGCACAAAGTGTAATTTTGACAGGGACTCATAATTGTGGACCTTGAAGAGCGCCTAACACCTTCTCTTTGAGGATATTTGAGCCCTTACTTAATATTTTATGGCATTGACTAGTCAAATATAGTTATTTGCAAATAGGTTCCCTAATGCGCCTCTTCTCTTTTGATACCCATTTAAAAGAGTTGTTACATGTCGAAACCAGTCTTTGCGAGAAATCGAGGCGTGAGGATATTCACGCTAGATATACTACACCTAATGGGATATGTTAGAAGAGGGCATGTTTGCTCTGTGCATTACAAGATGAAACAATACACCACCTATACTTTGAATGTCAATTTTCACAATTGTGCCTTGAGGAACTTGGGAAATGGTTGTGACTCAGGTTGAAGCAGACTGATGTGCAGAACATATGGAGGAAAATGGGAAGGAGAGTTAAAGGGGAAGTATGCATAGGGTTTGTGACCTCAATCATCACAGCTATAATGTCTGGAATTTGGAGAGCAAAGGAATGAAGCACTTTGGAATCACAAAGTTCCATGGCCAACAAAGATATGGAAGACCATATATAGGATACAACTGATTGAATGTGACAGGAAGAATATAGAAGAATTAGATTGGATCATGCAATTGTATAGAGAGGAAAATACAGGAAAGACAGGAAAAAGGAGTAGGGAGAACGGGGTAGCTTCTATTTGGGCAAACCTACCTAGTAAGGATGCTCTAGAAGGAAAGTTAGACAAACTGTTACAGAGATTTTTCCATAGATTTAGTTAGGAGCTAGATTATAAATTTGAAGTACTTGTAAGTATCTTTGTCTTGTGAGGATCAAGAAAAAAAAATTCACCAAAAAGAAAAGATTGCGATTGGATGGGTAAGATTTATCCATCCTTAACTATATATTTCGGGTTCGATTCCTAAAAATATAAAGGATATTAGTAAGAATTGCTTTCTCTTTAACTGGCTACTATATATTGCTGAATCTGGCTGCGTGCAATTTGTTGTTTATGGGTGGAGGTAACTTGAGTCTTTCATTGCAATTGTGTGCAGTCATATCTCTTTTGAATGTCGCCTAGTTTTATCATTTGGAGCAACCTAAGTAAAGTCGAGAACTACCTAATTGTAGGTCCAAAGCCTCCAGGACCACAGGCATGGGATGGGTAGTGCACGCATAGGATACGATTTAGAATTTAAATAGAATACCTCTAAGTAATAACTTCAACATAGTAATTGGGTAGCAGGAGATGATAGTCTGTTCTCGCTGAATAATATGAGCAACCCCTACCATAAGGGAGTTGCGAAGTATTATTTATGTTGCACGGGATGATCCTTTAGGCTAAAAAACTCAGAATCTCCCCATCCTTTTATATATTCTTGATGTTCACACTTAGTCGTAGATCGACGCAATTGTACTCTTTTTGATTTTTTAATACTTGTGTCAATTTTTTATTCTTATGTTATAATATAGTTTTCAACTTTTACATCTTTCTTTGCTTATTTGATCACCTAGCTTAACTATATAATCCACATAGTGTAAATTTTGACCGGGACTCATAGTTATGGACCTTGAAGAGCGCCTAACACCTTTTCTTTGAGGTAATTTGAGCCCTTACTTGAACTTTTATGGCATTCACTAGTCAAACAGAGTTATTTGCAAATAGGTTCCCTAACACACCTTACAAATTATTAGGTGGCGCCTCTTCTTTTTTAATACCCATATAGAAGAGTTGTTACATGTCGAAACCCATTTTCGCGAGAAATCGAGGCGTGACAGAGGATATTCACGCTAGATAGACTACACCTAATGGGATATGTTAGGAGAGGGAATGTTTTCTCTATGCATTGCAGGATGAAACAATACAACACCTATACTTTGAATGTCAATTTTCACAATTTTTCCTTGAGTAACTTTGGAAATGGTTGGGACTCAGGTTAAAGCAGACTGATGTGCAGAACATATGGAGGAAAATGGGAAGTAGAGTTAAAGGGGAAGTATGCATAGGGTGTGTGACCTCAATCATCACAGTTATAATGTCTAGAATTTGGAGAGCAAAGGAATGAAGCACTTTGGAATCACAAAGTTCCATGGCCAACAAAGATAAGGAAGACCATATATAGGATACAACCGATTGAATGTAACAGGAAGAATATAGAAGAATTAGATTGGATCATGCAATTGTATAGAGAGGAAAATACAGGAAAGACAGGAAAAAGGAGTAGGGAGAACGGGGTAGCTTCTATTTGGGCAAACCTACCTAGTAAGGATGCTCTAGAAGGAAAGTTAGGCAAACTGTTACAGAGATTTTTCCATAGAGTTAGTTAGGAGCTAGATTATAAATTTGAAGAACTTGTAAGTATCTTTGTCTTGTGACGATCAAGAAAAAAAAATTCACCAAAAATAAAAAGATTGAGATTGGATGGGTAAGATTTATCCATCCTTAACTATATATTTCGGGTTCGATTCCTAAAAATATAAAGGATATTAGTAAGAAGCGCTTTCTCTTTAACTGCCTAATATATATTGCTGAATCTGGCTGCGTGCAATTTGTTGTTTATGGGTGGAGGTCAACTTGAGTCTTTCATTGCAATTGTGTGCAGTCATATCTCTTTTGAATGTCGCCTAGTTTTATCATTTGGAGCAACCTAAGTAAAGTCGAGAACTACCTAATTGTAGGTCCAAAGCCTCCAGGACCACAGGCATGGGATGGGTAGTGCACGCATAGGATACGATTTAGAATTGAATTAGAATGCCACTAAGTAATAACTTCAACATATTAATTGGGTAGCAGGAGATGATAGTCTGTGCTCCCTGAATAATATGAGCAAACCCTACCCCAAGGGAGTTGCGAAGTATTATTTATGTTGCACGGGATGATCCTTTAGGCTAACCAACTCAGGATCTCCCCATCATTTTATATATTCTTGATGGTCACACCTAGTCGTAGATCAACGCTATTGTACTCTTTTTGATTTTTTTAATACTTGTGTCAATTTTTTATTCTTATGTTATAATATAGTTATCAACTTCTAAATCTTTCTTTGCTTTTTTTATCACCTAGCTTAATTAAATAATCCACATAGTGTAAATTTTGACCGGGACTCATAGTTGTGGACCTTGAAGAGCGCCTAACACCTTCTCTTTGAGGTAATTTGAGCTCTTACTTGATCTTTTATGGAATTGACTAGTCAAACAGAGTTATTTGCAAATAGGTTCCCTAATGCGCCTCTTCTATTTCAATAGCCATTGAAAAGAGTTGTTACATGTCGAAACCCGTTTTCGCGAGAAATTGAGGCGTGACAGAGGATATTCATGCTATATAGACTACACCTAATGGGATATGTTAGGAGAGGGCATGTTTTCTCTGTGTATTGCAGGATGAAACAATACAACACCTATACTTTGAATGTCAATTTTCACAATTGTGCCTTGAGGAACTTTGGAAATGGTTGGGACTCAGGTTGAAGCAGACTGATGTGCAGAACATATGGAGGAAAATGGGAAGGAGAGTTAAAGGGGAAGTATGCAGAGGGTTTGTGACCTCAATCATCACAGCTATAATGTCTGGAATTTGGAGAGTAAAGGAAAGAAGCACTTTGGAATCACAAAGTTCCATTGCCAACAAAGATATGGAAGACCATATATAGAATACAACTGATTGAATGTAACAGGAAGAATAGAGAAGAATTAGATTGGATCACGCAATTGTATAGAGAGGAAAATACAGGAAAGACAGGTAAAAGGAGTAGGGAGAACGGGGTAGCTTATATTTGGGCAAACCTACCTAGTAGGGATGCTCTAGAAGGAAAGTTAGGCAAACTGTTACAGAGATTTTTCCATAGAGTTACTTAGGAGCTAGATTATAAATTTGAAGTACTTGTAAGTATCTTTGTCTTGTGAGGATCAAGAAAAAAAAAATTTCATCAAAAAAAAATATTGAGATTGGATGGGTAAGATTTATCCATCCTTAACTATATATTTCGGGTTCAATTCCTAAAAATATAAAGGATACTAGTAAGAAACGCTTTCACTTTAACTGCCTACTATATATTGCTGAATTTGGCTGCGTGCAATTTGATGTTTATGGGTGTAGGTCAACTTGAGTCTTTCATTGCAATTGTGTGCAGTCATATCTCTTTTGAATGTCGCCTAGTTTTATCATTTTGAGCAACCTAAGTAAAGTATAGAACTACCTAATAGTAGGTCCAAAGCCTCCAGGACCACATGCATGGGATGGGTAGTGCACGCATAGGATACGATTTAGAATTGAATTAGAATGCCTTTAAGTAATAACTTCAACATAGTAATTGGGTAGCAGGAGATGATAGTCTGTGCTCCGTGAATAATATGAGCAACCCCTACCCCAAGAGAGTTGCGAATTATTATTTATGTTGCATGGGATGATCCTTTAGGCTAAAAAACTCAGGATCTCCCCATCCTTTTATATATTCTTGATGTTCACACTTAGTCGTAGATCGACGCAATTTTACTCTTTTCGATTTTTTAATACTTCTGTCAATTTTTTATTCTTATTTTATAATATAGTTTTCAACTTCTACATCTTTCTTTGCTTATTTGATCACCTAGCTTAATTATATAATACACATAGTGTAAATTTTGACCGGGACTCATAGTTGTGGACCTTGAAGAGCGCCTAACACCTTCTCTTTGAGGTAATTTGAGCCCTTACTTGATCTTTTATGGCATTGACTAGTCAAACAGAGTTATTTGCAAATAGGTTCCCTAACACACCTTACAAATTATTAGGTGGCGCCTCTTCTCTTTTAATACCCATTTAGAAGAGTGTTTACATGTCGAAACCCGTTTTCGCGAGAAATCGAGGTGTGACAGAGGATATTTACGCTAGATAGACTACACCTAATGGGATATGTTAGGAGAGGGCATGTTTTCTCTATGCATTGCAGGATGAAACAATACAACACATATACTTTGAATGTCAATTTTCACAATTGTGCCTTGAGGAACTTTGGAAATGGTTGGGACTCAGGTTGAAGCAGACTGATGTGCAGAACATATGGAGGAAAATGGGAAGGAGATTTAAAGGGGAAGTATGCATAGGGTTTGTGACCTCAATCATCACAACTATAATGTCTGGAATTTGGAGAGCAAAGGAATGAAGCACTTTGGAATCACAAAGTTCCATGGCCAACAAAGATATGGAAGACCATATATAGGATACAACTGATTGAATGTGACAGGAAGAATATAGAAGAATTAGATTGGATCATGCAATTGTATAGAGAGGAAAATACAGGAAAGACAGGAAAAAGGAGTAGGGAGAACGGGGTAGCTTCTATTTGGGCAAACCTACCTAGTAAGGATGCTCTAGAAGGAAAGTTAGGCAAACTGTTACAGATTTATCCATCCTTAACTATATATTTTGGGTTCGATTCCTAAAAATATAAAGGATATTAGTAAGAAGCGCTTTCTCTTTCAATTGGTGTATATGATGCGAATCAAAATTAGTATCACAACAGTTCACGGGATTGGAAGTTAAAAAAGATGTAAAATCTTGAATAGAGATATCGCTTTCCACTACTTAAGCAATGCATCATCGGCGAACAAGTAAGAGAAATCTTCCAAAGCTAATGTATCATGTCAAAAGGAGCCACAAATTAAATTTATAATTTGCCATAAAGTTTCAATCTAAACTCTAAAAGTACAAGAAGCGGGGGGAGGGGGGTGAATTTCTTATTTTTGAAAATAATTATTATAAGTTTACTAGTTTACTAATTAGTCGACAAGAAGTAATAGCGAGATAATAAGAAGTGCATAATTAAAAAGAAAAAGTAAAGCGCGGGAATTAAAGACACCAGAGTTTTTATACTGGTTCGGATTCAATGTGAATCCTAGTCCAGTCCCTTTGGGTTGCAAGGGAGTTCTCTTTCAGTGATTGAGTTTCTTGAGTACAAAGTGAATGGTGTAGTTTTACACCAACTTCTCAGTATCTATGTCTCTCGTCTTTTGTTGATACAATGCCTCACTAGTGCTTTTCTCTCTTTCTTCTCTAACTTGTTACACAGGAGATCTAGTAGAGCAACAATGTTTGTTTGCAGTAGAATAAAGATAGGGTAATTGGTTTGATCAAAGTATGTTTCTTCAAGTCTGAGATGATTGTATATATACCTTCCATGAGGCCTTGGAGTTTTGAGAGATTTGCGAAACCAAGAGATTTGATCCTTGAAAGGAATCGAAGATTGATTCTTTCCAAGAATAAGGTTGAATTCTGTTATACTTACTTGATGAGTAGGATTGATAGCTTTCCATCTTTAAGCCTTGATATTCGTCGAATTTCCAGTATTTGCTTCGCCGGAACTTTAGTACTTCTTTACTTTTATTGTTGATAGCTTCAATCATCTTTTGATCGATATCTTCCTTCATCTTTGATTTCTCTCCTTGATTGATATCTTCCTTCAGCTTTGATGGTGTAATTTCATATCTTAATTGCTTTGCTGATTCCTTTCAGCTTTGATTGTGTAATTCTGGATCTTGATTTTCTTCGCTGATTCCTTGATGACTTTAGTCAATCAATCTTGATTGATACTTTCCTTCTTTCTATAATTCTGATTGATTGCCTTGAGTCCCAACATTCAAATACACTTATATTATTTTTCATCATTAAAACTGAAATCTAACAATCTCCCCTTTTTGATGATGGCAAAATGTGCATAAACGCCAGCTAACTTCCTTTGTAAGTTTACTCCCCCTCAATGGCTGCATTTGACTCCCCCTCATTTAGTCGACTCATTTTCGGTTGACTCCCCCTAAGTTAGTTGACTCGTATATGTACCTATAGAAATTATATCCTTCCTTTTCTCCCCCTTTTTGACATCAGCAAAGAGGGAATAACACTAAAGCAGATAATATAGCACACAACCATTAAACTAAGGATGCATGTTTTAACTAAGGATGGCATGATAAGCATGCAGAGTCATAAAACAGTCATCCAGTTGGCTGGTTAACCATCCCAAAACTTCAAAACACAACAAAATTGTTTGAGATTTCCACCACTAGTGACGCAGAAAATAGGTAAGAGTGTTGCAGATGGCCTTCTTTAGACGATCAAAGCTAGCATTTACTTCAACGCTGACCCCATCAATCCTGTCATGAACTTTCTTGAATGCTTTGACTGCATTTTCTCGAAGCCGCTGAATGTTGACCCTTATCTTGGAGAGGTACGACCCTGTTTCCTTTGAGATTGAGTGGATATCACCAACAATGGACTGAATGGCAGTAAGGAGTTCTTAGATTTTGGTCAGCTTGGAGTCAATAGAAGTCAATTTTTCAATGATAGCAGGATCACTTGCACTGTGAGGAGAGATAGAGGATTTGACCTTGGAGTAAGGTTGAGCACTTTTTACATCATCGTCCTGTTTCTTTACCCCAAGTGACCTTTACACACATATACCCCATACTAGCAAAAGCCCTAGAATTGTAGAATTTTAACACAGAGACAAGGGGGTATTCTGATATAGATATTTGTGGGCTTCTAGGATATAAGAGATGGACATTCCATAAGGCAGACCGGTGGGATCATCAACACTCTCTCATGAAATTTATGAACCAGGAGGATAACTTGATCTTTAGTTTGGTCACTAGACAATAAACAAGGAAAGTGTCTCTTTGAGAGAAGGTGAAGAAAGATCCAGTTCGAGGAATAAGATTGGTTGCAACAATATGGGCTAAAATACGAGTTTCAAAGTTGACATCACTAGGACCTGACTGGTTTGGGAGAGAATCAGAGGGGCACTCAGCAATACAACGTTTTGCTTGATCAAAGGAAATTTCAAAATCATCGGGCCAAGTGTTTTTGAATAGCATTGGAAAACCAGATCACTTACACGAGAAAATTGAGTCAAACGTAGCACAATCAAGAACAATGTGCTTACCCAGAACTAAGGATTCCAACCTATCAGTCTTACTAGAGCGAATATTTGCATAGAACATTTTCCCTAAAGGTTCAAAAACTTTAGAAGGGGGTAAAGAGAAGAATTTTGACCAACCCTAAAAAGCAAAAATATCCTTTACCTTACAATTGAGGGTTTCCATGACATCAAGATCAACAATTCTGCGATGAGCAATGGGCTTGTCTTTTAGGGAAATAAAGAAATCCCTATTTGGAGAATCCGAAAAATTGAGGTCTGATTCTAAGGAGCTTTAATGGTCTACTATGGATTTTTTAAGAGTAACGGTTTCTGGAGGGTCTTCCATGGGCCTTTTTCCTATAGCTTTTTCTCCTATGTGCGAGAAGTCTGAAAGTTCTACCTGTGAAGAGGCAAAGCCTTCAGAGTGGTCAGATTGTAAGTCTACAGGTTCAAGGGGCTGAGATTAGGGTTTGCCTCTGGATCGAGTGCTTTTTCTGGTGGAGGCAGAAGGGGTTTTGGGATGTTTAGCCATGAGATTACATACTTTGAGAGAAGCGATTTCTGAATAGGGTTTTTGAAAGATGAAGACGACGGAGTTAGAAGCAAAGGTTCAAAGTTTAAGAACGAAAAGTTGACGGTTGAGTATATGAATGGAAAGGGTGTCAGTGAAGAGACATGATGATTGGTTTTCCTTTATTAGAAGCAGCGATTGATGTGAAAAGAGAGGGAAGAACGGAGGGGATACATTAATGAGTATACACACATAAAATTTGAACATCAGTCATATAAGAAATTAAAAAGACAAATAAGTCCTAAATTTTGAAATTACGAGAAATAATGCCAAGTAAATATAAACAGAATCTATCGAAATTACGAGAAATAATGCCAAGAAAATATAAACAGAATCTATCTTCTAGTAAAGGCTTAGTGAAAATATGAGTTAATTGATCAATGTTACTAACAAATGAAGTTCTATATCACCTTTGATAACATGATCTCTAATAAAATGATGCTTGATGTCTATATGCTTAGCTCTAGAATGATGCACATGATTCTTTGAAAGACATTAACACTAGAGTTATCACAAAAAAAAATTGAATAGGTTTGAAAAATAATTCATAATCACCCAATTGATGAGACATCCATAGTAACTGTGCACAACATTGTCCTATAGCAATGTATTCAGACTCTGTAGTGGATAATGCAACATATCCTTATTTTTACTATTCCAAGAAATTAAGGATTTCCCCAATAATTGACACGTGTCACTAGTGTTTTACCTATCTTCTTTGTTACCTGCAAGATCAGCATATGAAAAACCTTCTAATTTAAAATTGTTAGAGCGTGGATACCATAGTTCATGAGAAGTAGTTCCAATGAGATAACATATAATTCTCTTTACTGCAGTCTAGTGGGACTCCTTAGGAGCTGACTGAAACCTGGGACATTTGCAAACACTGAACATGATATCTGGTCGACTAGTAGTTAGGTAAAGTAAAGAACCAATCATTCCACGATAGTTAGTTTCATTAATGGGATTTCTCTTTTCATCTCTATCAAGATTTGTTGCCGGACTCAAGGGTGTGCCAATAGCTTTAGAATTGCTCATGCCAAATTTCTGAATTAGCTCTTTGCTATATTTCGTCTGGCATATGAAGGTTCCTTCTTCAGATTGTTGGATTTGAAGTCCAAGGAAGAAAGTGAGCTCACCCATCATACTCATTTCAAGTTCACTTTCCATGAGTGCTGCAAATTCCTTGCCCAATAAGGGGTTAGCACTACCAAAGATAATATCATCAACATAAACTTGAATAACAAGATTACCTTCTGAAGATCTTTTGATGAGCAGAGTAGTATCTACTTTACCTCTTATAAACCCGCGATCGAGTAGAAATGAACTGATTCTTTCGTACCATGCTCAGGGAGCTTGTTTCAGTCCATACAATTCCTTAGTTAACTTATACACATGTTAAGGAAACTTTGAGTATTCAAATCCCGGAGGTTATTTGACATATACTTCTTCTTCAATGAAACCATTTAAGAAGGCGCTCTTGACATCCATCTGAAAAAATCTGAATTTCTTGAAGGATGCATATGCAAGAAGGATTCGTATTGACTCTAGTCGAGCTTCTAGTCCAAAGGTTTCATCATAGTCGACTCATTCTTGTTGAGAATACCTTTGAGCTACTAATCTGGATTTGTTTCTTATGACTTTTCCATCCTCGTTGTGTTTATTTCTGAAGACCCATTTAGTTCCGATTACAGTAGCATCTGCAGGTTTAGGCATCAATTTCCATACTTGGTTCTTATCAAATTGATCTAGTTCTTCCTGTATGGCCTGAACCCAGCTTGAATCTTTGAGATCCTCGTCTGTCTTCTTTGGTTCAATCTGGGAGATCAATGCTAAGTTTTCCTTCTTCTTGTGAGTTCCTCTTGTTTTCATCCCTTCACTTGGATCTCCTATGATAAACTTCTATGGGTATTCTGGTTCACTCCTCCATTCATTTGGTCGTGTTGTGCTTGTAGGAGTAGTCGACTCTATCTGTGCTTCTGGTTGACTGTTGCTAGTTTCATCAGTCGGCTCTGTGACATTTTCCACCTTATTAGTTGACTCTTAGATATTGCTTGACTGAGTCGTTCCTTGATTTTGATCTTGGATATTGCAAGAGAGTTCTCTTTCAGTGATTGAGTTTCTTGAGTACAAAGTGAAGTTTTACACCAACTGCTCAATATCTATGTCTCTCGTCTTTTGTTGATACAATGCCTCACCGGTGATTTTCTCTCTTTCTTCTCTAACTTGTTGCACAACAGATCTAGTAGAGCTACAATGTTTGTTTGCAGTAGAATAAAGAGAGGGTAATTGGTTTGATCAAAGTATGTTTCTTCAAGTCTAAGATGATTGTATATGTACTTTCCAGGAGGCCTTGGAGTTTGGAGAGATTTGCGAACCCAAAAGATTTGATCCTTGAAAGGAATCGAAGATTGATTCTTTCCAAGAATAAGGTTGAATTCCATTACACTTCCTTGATGAGTGGACTTGATAGCTTTATTTGCTTCGCCGGAACTTTAGTATTTCTTTCCTTTTATTGTTGATAACTTCAATCATCTTTTGATCGATATCTTCCTTCAGCATTGATTGCTCTCCTTGATTGATATCTTCCTTCAGCTTTGATTGTGTAATTCCAGATCTTGATTGCTTTGCTGATTCCTTTCAGCTTTGATTGTGTAATTCCGGATCTTGATTTCCTTCGCTGATTCCTTGATGACTTCAGTCAATCAATCTTGTTTGATACTTTCCTTCTTGTTATGATTCTGATTGATTGCCTTGAGTCCCTATATTCAAATACACTTATATTATTTTTCATCATTAAACTGAAATCTAACAAACTCCTTTTCTTGTTTGATTCACTTGGACTTCTTAAATCCCTTACCAATTAAATTACCTAATCACTTTCGATATATATAAAGGGGCGGCTAGAGTTTGTCAAATTAATTTAAACTGTACACTCGGAATTGCGTTTTAGTAAACAGAAAGCAGGTGTTTTAAACAAACCACTGTATTACAATTAGTTTGTGGCCGCTTCCATGCATTTGAAGTAACCATCAACACGTTTAATGATTTTTATTTCTCGCGGTAAATGCACTTACGATTACTATATATACTAAACCAAATATCTCTGTGGCTGCATTGATGTGTGTGAGGCCTTTACTCAGTCACAGCAGGAGTACTTTACTTGGTGTCCTCTTGACTTTGAGTTTTGATTTGTGGTTTTTTCTTTCTTCCTCCTGCTGTTGTGAACTCAACAGCATTTTTAATTTAATTGGAGAAGGTCAATGCATTGAAAGAAGTTCACTCAGGCTTCTTTTTAAAAAAAAAAATTACTCAAGATTATTAGTTGTACTGTTTTCGAGATAATGTACAAACCTGTTATAGTTTCATTTTTCAAAAAGGAAAGATGTTTAACTCTATATGGAAAAATTACCTAAAATGTTACCATTAACAGTACGTTTAATTTAAAGCTTAGAACGTACTAACTGCAATCAGTGCCTACCACCTTGGACTTGAAGCAACAAAAAAATAAAAAGGAAAAGATGGGTCATAAGTTAATTATTTCTTCTATTTCAATTTATATGAATTTGTTTGACTCGACACAAAGTTTAAGAAAAATTAAAACTTTTAAAATTTATGGTCCTAACAAGTCAAAAATGAGTTCAGAGTACTTGTGTAGTTACAAAAACTTCTCATTAAAGATATAATTGATAGTTAAAATTAAATTATTTTTAAATTTAGAAAGACGTTATTTTTTTTTTTTGATAATTTCACATCAAACGGAGAGAGAATGATTTTATGGACCTATTTTTTAGCGTATGCTGTTATTTATTCGTTTATCATTGCACTTTCATAAGGAGTACCTGTTTTTAGAAACTAGGGTAGATTCCCTAAGCTCGTTGGTGTATTAACAAGAGAATCAATGTGATTCGTAGGACTTTGGTACGGCGGCAGAACGAACACCAACTGTTGTTCCTTTTTCACTTTGGAAAGAGCACATGACTCCCTTTTGACATTGCTATTTTCAGGAGCTTTGGCCACTGCCCTTTCCCATGTGGGCCATGCTTTCATATTTGGGAGTTCACATTAGGATTTGTTCTTTTATGTACACCTTTTTTTGTATTTAAATAATTACGTAATTTTGTTTTCTCATTTCACATGAATCCCCTTTGTCATTAATGTTCTTTTTAATAATATGTTTAACGAGATTTCAGATGCATTTGCAAGGATAAGTTTAAAACTCAAGTTAATTATGATAATGATGCGCATAGTGTTGTAATTATCTTGTACACATTATTGCTTAAATAACTTTGTGTGAGAACTTCTAAAAATGTCGGAGGAAGAGAAAAACCCACTACGAAATGAAATGTGTTTGGTCAAAACTTTTTGGAGACATTTACAAAAACTAAACCACTGCCAATAAATATTTCCTTTCGAACAGTGCTGAAGCTAGAAATTTACTTAAAAGGTATTTAAATTTGAAAAAAATGAAAAAAATTTCGACAAGTTATATACCTCTAAACGTAATATTGTACAATTTTTTGACGAAAGGTGGTCAATCGTAACCATGTGGTTCGCCACTGCTTTCAAATCTCAACCAAAGGTTACCTCCTTTTGTTTCAAATAACAAAAATATGAGAAGGTAACATTGTATGTGAAAAGTCGAGAGAAAAAATTATTATTTATTCATTTTAATTAATCCTAGATAGGAAAATAAAACTGAGGAGGAATTTAAAAGCATGCATGCGTAAGGCTAGTATTTTAGCCCATGAAACTGTTGCATTTGTTTAATTGGACAGGGAGTATGTTATTCTCATAACTGATTTTGATAGATATATAATGAAAAAGATAAGGAAAAAAGAACGCGTTTTTGAGAATAGAGAGCTAGGTCTCAGCAAGACAGAGAAGAAACAGCTGTTTTCCTACTCAGACTAAAAGCTCTCATCTTATGTTACTGTTCCATTGCGCGTCTTTAATTAGTTTTCCACTTGTTACTACTACGCTCTTTCTTTCTTTACTAGGAGTAGTATTTTTTATTATAAGAAATATGAGATAATTGCACCCATAGCACGTTATGTTTTTCAATAATTGCACTATACCCATTGTACTATTTGAAGTTGCACAAAGCTCCCTTTATTTTACAACTGTAATTATTCACAGTAAGGAAGACAAGAAGCTACTTTGGGTTGCTATGAAAATCGATCACAAATTAAAGACATAGTACAATTTTTTTTTCAATATTTCATGCGTTACAATTATTTGTTTTTTTTTAAATTTATAAGAAAAAAATTAAGTTGATAGTACGTCAAAAAAGAGTGAGGGTTTTATTTTTCTTGTTATGTTCTTTAGATTAATTTGTTGATATCTGCATAAGTAACATCCTTGGCTTGGAGAGGTTTTTTCTTAGGTTAATTACCTGGATAATGGAGAGGTTTTAACAACAGTTGCTATTACAAGAGAGGTTTTTGTTGCAATTGAGAACAATGTCAAGGGCACGAGTGAAATTAAATTTCTCTTAGGAATTTTATATTGCTAAGCCCCTCTCTTCTCTTTCTCAGTACACTTCCTTCCTGCGGAATCCTGGAAGCTGCTAATGACAGAATCCTATGTTTCTCTCTCTCTAGCACTGAATTATTATAATGCACAGAATATGTAGATGCAAGATATGATGACGAGATCTCTTGATTAAGACATGTCATTTTCATTTTAATGCTGTTGCTCAATGGCTTTTTTGCCCCTAAAATGAAGTAATTTTCATTTCCATGTTTTGTTGAATTACTGTCAAGGGGGATCACACTTATACACTGAAGTACATGACATGTCTATTTTTTTTATAGACATATGTAATTAGTATATGCTCTTATCTTAATATACCATTTAATCATAATAAAGTACCATCAAAGACTAACTTTTTTTTTAACAACAATCACCAGGAGCAGGCTTAAAGGAGCAGAAGGATTTTATTCGAACTCTTTATGTCGAAAAATTATACTGTATATATGAGGTTAAAATTTTTCTTTTCTGTATATAGTAGCTATTGAGTTCCTTTACTGAAAATGCTGCCGCCCCACCACAGATAATAACAGTAATAATTACTATATGCCACAATTCCAATACAAGCAAGTTCAAGATCGAATATATGAATATTCATTGTCCATGTTTATTATAAATTGACTAATTTTATGTTGGCTATTAATATATTACGACTCTCCTCTTTTATTCGAATTTGAAACCGGTAATGTGAGTAAATTTATATAACGGCCACTAAAAGACAAAACATTTTTTAACTCTGAAAGAATTACTGAAGGTAGGAACAACATTGATAAGGTAATGGTAACAAAATCAGTTCTCATCAGCTCTAGTTTTATACAATATCCCCATATATTGTGATACCATTTTCCAAAATAACATATTAAGAGTTCAATAGAATTAATGTGATGAAAAGTAATACTGTTTCTTTTTGTAAATAGTGCGTTCATATACTATTAAATAAAATATAAAATTGAAAAGAAAAAAGAAATACAAATCACTTTCTTGATGTCAATGGCAACGATAACTTGTGGTTCAAGTCAAGTAGTCCAGAGAGATATCAGCGTAGTTCTTTTGAGGATATCCTTGCTGGTCTGCAAATGGTGCCATATGGGTTTCCAGACTGCCAAATTAAAGCCTGCCTTTTGTTAGTCTTTTACTCATCGTACTTTTTCGTGATACACATTTGTGGGAATTTTTGAAACTTCTCTTTCTAATACTTCTATTTCTCTTGAGAGTATTCCAAACGGCATCTACACGAAAAAAGAAGAATATTAGAAGTAAAAATTTCATAATTTGTAGTAATATATATTCATTTAATTTTGCAAACGTCAAATTTTCTCTAAAGAAATACTAGTCGACTCTCAAAATCGAGAATGAGACAGGAGGCATATTTGATAGATTGACATAGTCTCGATGTCTGAAAAAATTAATTTGAATTTATTATGCTAAATAACTAATCAAAAAACAAATAAATACTACTAGTAAATAGGACAGAGGGAGCTGCGTCTCGTTTCGCTTATAGAATCACAACTAGGGATGAGAAGTTTCAAAAGTTAAGGTTCAAAACATATATATGCAAAGTCCTATATACCATTATACAAATTTTTATATTAGCATGTCACTCAAAGGATATCAACAGGTAAACCTAATTAAAATGTAAGATTTGTAATCTTAAAAATAGCACAATTTATTAACTATTAGAAGTAACTTTGATGTTTAAATATATTTTTTTTACACTAATAGTATATATTAGTTAAACTCATAGGATTAATGTTATCAAGTAAAGGGCAATATTGTCAATTAAATTGAAAAAGACATTTATCCAAGTTCTCCATTGGATTAAAGAACTGGAAAATATCTGTCTCCCACTCTGATGTTTACATATGTAGACATTACTCTCTTGACTAAAAGGGATCTCCTCACTTCAAATCC
>ML326103.1:0-34872 GCA_005239505.1 Nicotiana paniculata | reverse complement strand
ATCCTTATTTATTTACAGATTAATCAAGAATGACACGACCAATTCTATATTCCTAATTCAACGCGTGTTTTATCGAATAAAAGATGGTTAATTTCTGTAGTAATTAGTTATTAAAAACCACATTACGTTAGGTATTCGTCATTAGTCTACCATTTAAATAATTATAACCAATAACTTCATAATGCAGAATTTCAATGATTTTGAAAGATGAATTATGGATATGCAAGCAATGCAGATAATTCATAATTAATTATTGAAGAATCAATCAATATTCATAAAATTAATTGATTTATTGGTATTTTTATAGGACGATACGGCGAGTAAAAATCACATGCTCACAGTTATTATTATTATTATTATTATTATTATTATTATTATTATTATTATTATTGTTATTGTTATTATTATTATTATTATTATTATCTTTTTGATCATTTTCTCATCTTCTTTATCAAGAATTTTATTTGAAACCGATTTGTCTATATGCTTTAAGCGTTACCATAGATTTTTCCTTGTAGGACTTATTCTAATAGGAGTATTTGCAGTGAGAATATAGTTACTTTCTTTGGGTCAGCAAATGCGTCTGGCATGCTTTTGCGTTGCAGATAAATTATCCTTTTATGAACTTCAAGTTCATATTATCTTCAAGGATCTAGAGGTACAAAGGATAATTCATTCCACGCAATTTTTTCTCAATTGTTTACCTTGTCTCTTCCTCATGTTAGAAAAACAAACACTCTTCCAATTTTGGGAACCCATCTTTGTGCATTATCGTGTTAATGAAAATATACACCGCACATCAATAATAATAAGATGTTATTATTTGGCTCCTGACCCTGAACCACTCGTGAGGGGAGAATGTAATATACTTTCGTATATACCGTATATCTAACTGATATAGATAACTTTGTTCTCATAAGCAATAGTTTAGCTATTAAGTGAAGGCATTCAATAAATCATTTTGCTAAACCAATTGTGATGTAAACCAACTTATCAAGATGAACTATCTTGAATAGAAAATCTTGAAATTATGCTCTAAATTAAATTATTGAGCAGTTACCTCACAAACACCAGGTTGCAGGTTAATAATAATCGCACATGTAACCATCTCATACATACATTTTATGTGGTATATATGGCAGGTGAATGGTGTCACGACCCAATTCTAACCCAGGTCATGATGGCGCCTATCGTGATACAAGACAAGCCTATTTTCCAAAACATTACTACTAATTTTGGTTATAAGAATTTAATAAAAACATATCCAATATTTGAATTTCACATAAACAAACTAACTCTGAATATAAATAATATAAAGTACGGAAACGAGTCCCAAACATCGGGTGTCACTAAGTCATGAGCGTCTAAATCTATGAACTAAGTTATATAAACTGTCTAACTATCAATGCAGTCAAAAAGAAGAAATGATAAAAGGAGTAACAAGGTCCTGCGGATGCGAGCAACTACCTTGCAGTCTCCAAACATAGCCAGCATGAACTCAACGATCGCCACGCTCGAACTCACCTGGATCTGCACACGAAGTGTAGGGTGTAGTATGAGTATAACCGACTCAGTAGTAACAGAAATAACTAAGGAACTGAGTAGTAGTGACGAGCTAAGCAGAACAATTCAATTATTTCTTTTCACAATTTAGGATAAACAGTAGTAAGCAGGTAATTTCCATAAATCAACAAATGCTACCAGGAAATTAGCAGGTAAATGCAACAACAACAAAAGTAAATAAAACCTCTCAGCAATGTCACTCCATCACTCAGCCCTTAATGCACACTCTCAATAGGTACCTGCACTCACTGGGGGTGTACGGACTCCGGAGGGGCTCCTACAGCCCAAGAGCTAAGCACGGACAACTCACGTGCCATAATATCAATCTCTAGATCCGCACGGACAACTCACATGCTACACGGACAAATCACGTGCCATGGTATCAATACCTGGATCCGCACGAACAACTCACATGAAATAATAAAGTATCTCACAACAGGCGCTCGACCTCACTCAGTCATGTACCACTATAGTCTCACAATTCACATTAAATGAGGGAACACAACCCAAATCAAGTATTACAGCACATCAGCAAAATAACAGAGACTGAGGTAAACATGTACAAGAATTTCTATGACTGAGTGCAAATAATGTGAGCATGAATAAAGTCTAAGCATGATCTCTAGCATGAAGGCAGTCAAGTTCCACAACATGTAAATACATAACACAGATAATGGCTATTAGGCCTCACAGCCTCACGGGACAGACCAAGTATCAATCCCTCATGGTGTACACTCACACACCCGTCACCTAGCATGGTTATCACCTCTAAACAATCACATGATATCAAATTCCCCGGGTTTATACCCTCAAGGCTAGAGTTAAAACTGTTACTTACCTTAACAGTGAAAAATCCTACTCCAGGATGTCCTCGTCCCTCGAATCGGTCTCCAAAAGCTTCGAATCTATCCATAAGCAGAATAATACTATCAAAATATGCTAAAGAATTGAATTCCACAAGAAAAACTACATAATTAGGCCAAAAATCCGAAATAGGGTAAAACCCGACCCCCGGGACCACGTCTCGAAACCCATCAAAAATTGCAGAACTAGAAAGCTCGTTCCCTCCCGAGTCTAACCATATAAAATTCGTCAAATTCCGACTCCGTTTGGTCCCTCAAATCGTCACCTCAACTCTCCAAAACTCAAGCCCTAACTCCCTCAACTTCACCCTAAATTCCTACCAATTTCATGACTAAACAGTGGGAAGATCATTATAAACACAAGTATAAAGCCCAAGTAACTTACCTCACTGATATCTCTTGTTTCTCCCTTGAAAAACACTACCCTAAGCTCAAAACCGGCCAACAAGAAGAAAGGGCAAAAATTCACGAAGTGTGGCTTATATAGGTTTATGCCCAGGGATCTCGCACCTGCGGACCCATCTTCGCAACCGCATATGTGGTCCTTGGTGCGCACCTGCGATTTCCACTTATCTACTCCCTTTCTGCACCTGCGACTGCCCCTTGCACCCGCGGGCTCGCAGGTGCGGCCCTCGCTTGCGCATCAGCGCTCCAGCCCCAATCGCACAATTCTGCATCTGCGAAACACTCTCCGCATCTGCGATGAAACACTCTCCGGACTCGAACCTGCCAATCCGATACAACACAACACAGCTGAACCACACATAAAGAAGCAGAAATGAGGGAAACGACCATAACTCTCGGAACGACCGGTCGGGTCGTTACAAATGGTCCCATATTCACCTTTGACAAATTCCATAATTCAATCCCAAATTTAGCTGGTATAATAATCACGAGAACAAGAAAAAAAAGAGAATTCATAAAGAATCTTCTTCAACACTTACCCATGTTAATTCTCATTTATTTCACGCATTTAAATCAAGATCGCTAAATAGGCCATTCTTGATAAGATTTTTTGTATTAGTAAACTTCAGGTTTACATCATGACACGTGCAGTTTTTAATTAAACTTCTAGTTAACTGCGACATGGGTTTTCTATCAATAAGTATCCAGTTTATTGCGTCATGTAATTTCGCCATATTTTTTATTTGTGTAATACAAATCAGGCAATAAAGCGGGTAGTATTCATATATACATGTTACCCCACTATAATTGTAGTAATATAAATATATTAAATTTTCAGTATTTATAGTCTCAATATAACCAACCGCTTTCGCAAATAATTTAGAAACTCAATAAGTTTCTTTGAGACTTACTACGACACAAAATAGTATAATTGGCTCTTCCAGAGCTCTCAATTAATTTTGTACTACCACTTATTCATCAACATCTATATGGTGAATAAACTTTTACGGAGAAAGTTATACCATTATGGTCATGGTCAAAATTATATGCAAGATCTGTTTCTTGCATTGCTGTTTTCTTTTAATAATCATATTACCAAAATATTTTGACTCTACAATAGGTACGTGACCAATGACCATTCATGCCATAATAATAAAACTATTTTTTTAGTTCATATCAAACCTCTTTCTAGATATTAGTGTGATGTATCCACTACCACTAGCACATTTATATTTTTCCAAGAATGAATATATATTCATAAATCAGATGTTGTCACATTCACATCATAATGAATGAACCATAATCATCTATATGTGTTTTACAAAATCTCATGTCAAATCGATGACAAATATTACTTTCAATAAAGAGTGAAGGATTATTTTGAGAATCCTTATTATTCTCATTGCACAATGATGATGATTATAATTTCGTCTATTGCCACGTCAACATCCATTGATATCTTTATGGTAATAATTTTATCGTCTTTCAGATTTATCACATACTGCTATCATATTCTCTTAAGGGAATGAGAATGAAGAAAATTCAATGGGACTGTTTCCACTTCTTGTGCACATAATCATATATGATTTTATCAGGGCATAGAAATTTACCACCTCGGATGGTTATAATATCTTATAAACTCCAATAGAATTATAATCAAAATTTATTGTCTTTGCTTGTATTAAAAATCAAATTATAGAATTTCAAGAATTTAAAAGAGAAAAATAAAGTAAAATACTTATCTTAAATCCAGAAAAAAGTTCATGGAATAGCTGACAATCATTATGCTCAATATATGTACAAGTTGAGCACCATACATGTATCCCAAAGCCATGGTGTTGAAGATTTGCATGAGCCCCTCCGAATTTGCAGGAACTAGTCCGTGAAAAGGATAGAGGAGTAGTAGAGAACTGGAATGATGATCAAAAAATAATACATATAGGATAAAACTTTTTAAGAAGTTTTATAACGGGGAGGAGTGTCTTTATGGATTTAAGTGTAATTTTCTTCATGAACGTACCCCGAAATTTAAGACTGACATTCCAAGGCAAAGGGAGAGTTCTGCAATAAGCATTGGAACTACGGGTAACAGAAGTGATCTTGAGCATAATGAGATTAGTAAGCATGGAATTACAAATTCAGTTGCTGTGCGAATTAAGCCTATATGTCCCATGAGTGGTTTAATTTCTCATACATTAGACAACTGTTTAATAGTGTATCTATAAATTAAAACAACCACCCTCTACTCAATTGGTTAGAGTCTCATGCTAATAACGTGTTATAAAACAATATAAGGCGAAGAAGAATATTACAGAGAAAAGTAGAGAGAGAATTCTTATTGATTGGGATGAATTACAATGGAATAGAACCCCTCTATTTATAGGGAAAAAGTGACTTAGCCACCAAGTAACAAACCCTAAATCTCTCTAAATATAGACATTCACCTTCAATACAATTCTATTTATAACTTATGTAACTTTTTGCAAATTTAGAGTTTTTTTCAGTTTCTTTCTTCAAATGTTGTCTGCAATTTGGTCAAAGAAAAGGATGAATTCATTTTCCTTATTAACTTTTGGCGGATACATACAGAGACACTTAAATTTGGCACCATTTTTCATTTAGACACTTACACCAGGCCTCTTTCCATTTGAACACATTTCGTAGGCATATGATATACCAATTAGACACGTTCTGTGCAGGTGGCATATAGCGTGAGTTACATCCTATTTAAGCGCGTGAGAAGAATTTTTTCAGCTGATATACTTTTAGTAACGGTAACATCTGTGAAGTAATGGTAATTTTTTATATCTCTCTATTTAAACCTAATTCCTTTTCCTATTTTAAAAAATCCAATTTTGTTGCTCCAGCGCTTCTCCTTCTCTTCTTGGTATCAATTCTTTTCTTCTCTTCTTTCTCTCGTTTCTGTTGTCGCCGAGTTTCTTTAAGTGAATGTCAAAACTTAGTTAATATCCATTAATGTCGAACTTATTGGAATCCACAAACTCGTCAATGCCACCTTGCGCTGCCGCTCAAATTTGTAAGTGTGGTGTTTCCCCAAAATTGAATACTTCATGGACCCAACTAAACCCAGGTCGTAAGTTTTTTGCTTGCAAAATCGAAAAGGTAAATTTTTTCTTAATTTTATCCTGTTTTATTAATCATTTTCTTTGATAATAGTTGATCAAATGTCTTTGTTGTTTTTGTAGAGAAAGGGTGGATGTGATTATTTCTGTTGGTATGATGATGAGATGCGTACTCAAGCAGATAAAATAATTTGGGGTTTATTAAAAAAAAGCTTTTGAAGAGGAGAAGGTTCGAGCAAAAACAAGACTGATCCTTTTGACCGTTGTTGTTGTATTTTGCTGTTTTATGGAAACTGTAGGGCTGATGTCCGACCGTGATCTTTAGGTGCTGTTGTTGATGTCTTTAGATTTTGGTGCATTCTTGTGTTTTGATGTGGTTTGCAGATTAGTTTGGTTGTTTTAGGTGTTGTTG
The DNA here is from genome assembly GCA_005239505.1 of Nicotiana paniculata. Lineage (NCBI taxonomy): Eukaryota > Viridiplantae > Streptophyta > Magnoliopsida > Solanales > Solanaceae > Nicotiana > Nicotiana paniculata. The sequence continues at coordinate 28,546 of ML326103.1, read as the reverse complement.
CTGCTGCACTTTTGTAATCTTAGTACTTCTATGTAATGCTGTATTTTGAAAGTAATAAAAACTTTTTTAAGTTGCTGTTGATGCACTAATATTTTTGTACAACTTCTATTCTTTAATATTGTACAAGATTACATGATCAAAGTGCTGAAGATTGCTGCACTATGTTCTACTAAGCTTCATAATTTATGCCCCAGCATGAAAAAAGTAGTCAAGATTCTTGTTGATGTTGAACCTTGGACAGTTAAATGTGAGAATAATGAGAAAGATTTTATATACTTCTACTCCTTTTCCCTTTTTACTATAAAGCTTAAAGGAAGTTTTAGGTCTCTCCTTATATGACATTGTATTCCACTTTGTCTATCTGTATAAATTCATTACGTTCTTATACCAAGTTTGTTATGGAATCAGATAAAAAGACTCATATGGAATCATAAGAAATAATCCCAAAAGAATTTAGATAAAAAAATTTGCTATGTAACATTCTATTATGGGATCAGATAGAAACACTTGTTATGTGACATTGACATAAAGAATGCTCATTCTGTTAATAAGAACAGGAAGATTACACAACTGAATGGAACCAGTTGAGATTATTGCTAGACAGGACCGCCAGTTGAGATCCAAGAGGATTTCTACGGTAAAGGTTCAATGGAGGGGCCAACCAGTCGAGGAGGCAACTTGGGAGTCCGAGGAAGACACTTGGAGCAGATATCCTCACTTGTTCAGAACTCCAGGTATGATTCTAGACCCGTTCAAGGACGAATGTTCGTTTAAGAGGTGGAGAATGTAACGACCCGACCGGTCGTTTTGCTTTCTAGAACCCCGTTCCCCTAAATAAAACTCTCCCTCTGTGTTTTTACTGCTTTATGACTTGCGGGGATGGTTAGTTCGGGATTTGGAATGGTTTGGTTGAAACCGGATCAATGGGTTCCTTAAGTTGGCCTAAAAGTCTAAGTTTGACTTCGATCAACATTTTGAGTAAACGGCCTCGAAATCGGGATTTGATGGTTCCAGTAAGTTCGTATGATGATTTCAGACTTAGGCGTATGCTCAGATCGGGTTTTGGATGACCCGGGAGCATTTTGGTACCTAATAGTGAAAAATGGTTCTTGAAGGTTTTAGAAGTTCTTAAAATTTGGTTTGGAACAGGTTTTGGTGATATAACGGAATTTCGAGGCTGGGAATAGTTTTCGTAATGCCATTTAAGATTGCACGCAAAATTGGTGTCATTCCAAGTAGTTTAATTAAGTTTTGGCGCACTGGAAGTATATTTAAGAACTTGAAGTTCTTAAGTTTGATTCAATTGGTTTTGGGGTGTGATTATTAGTTTTAATGTTGTTTCGGGCGTTCCGAGAGTTTGAGCGAGTCCGTTTTATGATTCCAAACTTGTTGGTATGTTCAGGCGGGGCCCCGGGGACCTCGAGTGTCAATCGAACGAGGCTCGGACCACCAATTGAGATCCAAGAGGATTTCCACGATAAAGGTTCAGTGGAGGGGCCAACCAGTCGAGGATGCAACTTGGGAGTCCGAGGAGGAAATGCATAGCAGATATCCTCACTTGTTCAGCACTCCAAGTATGATTCTACACCCGTTCGAGGACGAACGTTTGTGTAAGAGGTGGAGAATGTAACGACCCGACTGGTTGTTTTGATTTCTAAAACCCTATTCCCCTAAATAAGACTCCCCATCTGTGTTTTTATTACTTTATGACTTGAGGGGATGGTTAGTTCGGGATTTGGAAGGGTTCTGGTTGAAACCGGAACAATGAGTTCTTTAAGTTGGCTAAGTTTGACTTCAGTCAAAATTTTTAGTAAACAGCCTCGGAATCCGAATTTGACGGTTGCAATAGGTTTGTATGATGATTTCGGACTTGGGCGTATGCTCGGATAGGGTTTTGGATGACCGCAGAGCGTTTTGGCGCATAATAGTGAAAGTTGGTTCTTGAAGGTTTTAGAAGTTCTTTAAATTTGGTTTGGAGTGGGTTTTGGTGATATCGAGGTCCAATTGGAATTCCAGAGCCGGGAATAGTTCTGTAATGTCATTTAAGACTTGCACGCAAAATTTGGTGTCACTCCGAATAGTTTAAGTACGTTTCGGAGCATTGGAAGTAAATTTAAGAACTTGAAGTTCTTAAGTTTGATTCAATTGGTTTTGGGGTGTGATTCTTAGTTTTAATGTTATTTCGGGCGTTCTGAGAGTTTGAGTGAGTCTGTTTTATGATTCCAAACTTGTTGATATGTTTGGGCGTGGCCCCGGGGGCCCCGAGTGTCAATCGGATGAGGCTCAGACCAACTTGAAAATTTGGAGGAGCAGCTGAAGCATCAGGTCTATCATAATCGCTCCTGTGTTTGGCCAGTCGCAGGTGTGAGTGAAGCCTCGCAGAATCACCCAAGGGAGGGCATCCCAGGTTCTACAGGTGCGGCCCACCCTCCGCAGAAGCGGGACCCGTTCGCAGAAGCGATGCCAGCCGGCCTAGAGGGTTTCCGTAAAAGCGGACCTTTGTCCACAGAAGCGAGGGTGCAGGTTCGGCCCTATGACTGCAGGTGCGAAAATTGTTGGAGGCAGTGAGCCTCATTTAATACAGACTAGAGTCATTTTTATCACATTTTCTTCCACTCTTGGGCGATTTGAGAGCTTTTAAGGAGGGGATTTCGACCTAGCTTGTGAGGTAAGTAATTTCTACATGATGTGAGTTGAATACATAGATTATGGGTAGATTTCAACATGAAAATTGGTAGAAATCATGGGTTTAGATGAAAAACCTAGGGTTTAATAAAAAATGAGATTTTACCACGAAAATGATCGTGAAACTTAGTGAAAATTATATATTTATATTCCTAAGGTTATGGGTAACTTCTTTCTTCGTAAATTTCCGGAATCCAGGCATGTGGGCCACGGGGCGAATTTTAGGAATCCTCCATTTTGGGTTGGGTAATCACTTTAATAGTGGGGATATGAACTTTTGAGCATAGATTGATTAATTTATGTAATGTTTGACTAGTTTCGAGTCGTTTGGCATCAAATTTGGAGGTTTGAGCGCATTCTTGAATTAGGAAGTAGGCGTTGGGACGAGGTAACTGTCTTTTCTAACCTTGTAAGAGGGAATTTACCCTATGGGTGAACTTGATTAGTATGTGTTGTTATTTGTGGGGGATACGTATGCTCAAAGTGACGAGAGTCCGTAAGTAGCTACTATTCCTGTTTATGTCCGGGTAGTTTTAGGTTTACACCATGCTTTGTGGACACCGTTATTTGATTATGTTTGCTAATTGTGTCATATGGAACTAAGTTGAGGATTTTTAAGAATTCAAAAACTTCAACTTGAATTGTCTTTATTTTGAAAAGAATCAAGAAAGGGTTATGATTTATTGATAAATTTATATTTGACCGCGTCGCAAGTATATTCCGCGAGCGGGGTAATTCTTTCCACTACTCTCATGGGAGCGGACCATTCACCTCGGCAGGTTAATAGATGCATCTATGGTTTGTGTTGTTCGACCCTCAGCAGTGAACAATTTATATTTATGTTGGATCGGCCCGAATGTCCTTGGCGGAATTTTGTGCATGATAATATAACGGAAAGTCCCTTTTATAATTGGTGTAAATTCATTGCCTGAGAGATCATTTGTTTTAAATGAGGGGAGTTATTGGGTTTTTAAATATGGTGAAGAATTGTTCAGTTATTTCTTGTTCTAGATTTTATTGTTATTTCTACATATCATGTTTAATTAGAATTTCATACTATCATATTTTTGCCCTTAGTAAGTGAGGAGTCGACCACTCGTCACTAATTCTTCGAGGTTAGACTAGATACTTACAGGGTACATATTATTTATGTACTCACGCTACACTTCTGTACTTAATTGTACATGATCTGAGGCAGTGCATCTGATTACCAGTCTGGTGCGCAGATTTGATCCCTATCTCGAGACTTCACAGTGAGCTACAATCCGATCCGTTCTGCAGCAACTGAAGTCTTCCTTATGTTATATTTTTTTCTGTCTATTTCTTTTCAGACAGTGGGCTAGTATTCTTTTGTATAGTCTACTAGATTGCCACATACTTGTGACACCAGGTCTTGGCACACACACTAATAGACTTACGATTTTGGATTTGTTTACATGATTATGATTTGTACTTGTTTTGTTCCGTTTAATTACGCTCCATTTGCAAATTTCTAAATTTTTTTAACAAATGAGAAAGTGTTTTCCAATTAGTAATCTATTTAAACGGGAAACCACTAGTTTACTTCATGTTGGCTTGCCTAACAATGGTATTGGGCGCCATCATGGCCTATAATGGAATTGGATCGTGACAACATGGTATTAGAGAACTAGGTCCACGTAGGTCTCACAAGTTATAGGCAGACCTAGTAGAGTCTTGTGAATCAGCACGGAGACGTCCGTACCTATCTTCGAGAGGCTATAGGGTGTTAGGAAACTACTCTTTATTCATATCCTATCGTGCAGTTAATGGTGTATTATGTTTCTTTCTTTTATTCTCTCACACATGGTGAGAACGTGCGCAACAAATGTTCCTGACCAGGGAGGAGCTGCTCCCCCCATTGCGGGAGGCCGAGGCAGAGGTCAGGGGAGGGCACCGACTCGAGGTAGGGGACGAGGACGTCCCATAGTTGCCCCAGTTGTACCACCAGCGGATCCAGTGGAGGATCCCATTTCTGAGGAGCAGGGCGAGGTGCCCGCAGCAGAGCCAACTTCGATAGACTTCACATCAGTACCGGGCTTTCAGGAGGTCATGGGTCGTATGCTGCGGTTCATGGATTCTATGACCTAGGCTGGTTTATTTTCAGTAGACCTAGCCACATCTCAGGCAGGATGGGGAGCACAGACCCCTACTTCACAGGAACTTGGGCATGCAGCTGTCGTTTATCACACCCCTGGGTACACTACCTGTGGGCGGGGCCCAGCCAGTTGCAGCGGTTATACCTGAGCCTAGACCAACTGCAGATGGCGATCTGTAGAAGCTATTGGACAGATGGACTAGGCTACACCCTCTTATTTTTAGAGGAGAGCGGCATAAGGATCCCCAGGACTTCATTGATCGATGCAGGGACAAGCTGCACAACATGAAGATATTGGAGTCCCATGGGGTGGATTTCACTACTTTCCAGCTGGAGGGTAGGGCCTGTAGATGGTGGCAGTCTTATCTTCTTGGCAGACCAGCGGGTTCTCCTCCCATGACTTGGGACCAGTTTACACAGCTTTTCTTGGACATGTATATTCCACCCTCTCAGAGGGAAGAGTTGTGAGGTCAGTTCGAGCAGGGTCAGATGTCAGTGACCGATTATGAGTCAAGATTCTCTGAGTTGTCTCTCCATGCACTTATGAAACTTCTTACCGACACAGAGAAAGTACAGAGATTTGTTGAGGGGTTACACCCTAGTATTCAGGATAGTATGGCCCGGTAGGTTGAGATGGGTACTGATTATCAGCTAGTAGTAGAGATTGCTTGGAGTATTGAGGGCTACTGCCAGAGGGGTAGAGATCAAATGCAACAGGACAAGATGACCCGTTTCTCTGGAGAGTTTAGAGGTATCCCGGCTAGGAGCAGAGGTCATTTTGGGAGGGGTCAGCCTAGCAGTCCCACATATCCAGCACCACCACCTCCTTGGGGTGCTCCAGCGCGACCCTTTAGTGCTATGCCGGAGAGTTCATACCGCCCACCAGCTTATCAGGATTCTTCCGGTGCCTATTTCAGTGCCATGCCAGAGAGTTCATATCGCCCACCAGCCATCCAGGGTTTTTCTAGTGGGTACGTAGGCCATCAGGGTCAGACTTCGGGGCATTATTCTATGGTACCGAGAGGTTTGTTACGAGTGTGGAGATCCAGGTCACATGAAGAGATTTTGTCCCAGACTTCGGGGCAAGGCGGTGCAGCAGGATCAACAGCCCATGACTAATGCTCCAGAACCCGCACTAGCTGTCCTGCCGCCCAGAGGCAGAAGGAAGGTGGGTAGAGGAATCCCAAAGGTGGATGTCAGGCAGGCGGAGGCCATCCAGGTGGAGCTCCATCCAGTTTTATACTTTTCCGGCCAGAACAGATGCAGTGGCCTCAGATGTCGTGATCACATGTGTTATCTCTGTATGCGGTAGAGATGCTTCAGTATTATTTGATCCAGGCTCTACCGGTTCGTATGTGTCATCCTTATTTGCTCACTTTTTAGATATTCCTAATGAGTCCTTGGGTACTCCTATCTATGTGTCCACTCATGTGGATGATTTTGTTGTTGTGTATCGAATCTATTAGTCTTGTGTGGTTACATTCTGTGGATATGAGAGACAAGGCCGAATCTTCTATGGCTTGATATGACCGACGTTGAGGTCATCCTGAGCATGGACTGGGTAACCCCATATCACGCCATCCTTATTTTCCATGCCAAGACTGTTACCTTAGCGATGCTAGAGTTGCCTAGATTGGAGTGGAAGGGTTCGTCTATCAATACATCTAGTCAAGTTGTCTCTTTTCTGAAGGATCGACATATGGTCGAGAAGGGTTGTTTGGCTTATCTAGCCTATGTTCGTGATACCACCGCAGAGTCTCCGATGATTGATTCAGTGCCAGTAGTGCTGGAGTTCACCGATGTGTTTCCTTCTAACCTTCCAAGAATGCCACCAGATTGTGATATTGATTTCTGTATTGACTTGGCTCCAGGCGCTCAACCTCTATCTATCCCACTGTACCGTATAACTTCGAAGGAATTGAAGGAGTTGAAGGAACAACTTGAGGATTTTCTAGTAAAGGGGTTCGCCAGGCCGAGTGTATCACATTAGGGTGCACCAGTATTATTTGTGAAGAATAAATATGGGACTATGCGGATGTGCACTGATTGCCGCCAGTTGAACAAAGTCATAATTAAGACAAGTACCCGTTGCTGCGTATTGGTGATTTTTTTGACCAGTTGCAGGGTGCTAGGGTGTTTTGTAAGATTTACTTGAGGTCAGGGTATGATCAGTTGAAGATTCGGGACTCAGATGTTACGAAGACTGCCTTCTGTACTACATATGGCCATTATGAGTTTCTAGTGATGTCCTTTGGCTTGACCAATGCCCCAATGACATTTATGGATTTAATGAACTTGGTGTTTAGGCCTTATATTTATTCCTTTGTTATTATCTTCATTGATGAAATCTTGATTTACTCACATAGCTTGGGGGAGCACGAGCAACATTTGAGAATAGTGCTCCAGACTTTGCGGGATAGGAGTTGTATGCTAAATTCTCCAAGTGTGAGTTTTGGTTAGATTCTGTGGCATTTTTGGGGAATATTGTATCGGGCGAGGGTATTAAGGTGGATCCCAAGAAAATTGAGGCAGTTTAGAGTTGGCCTCGTCCCACTTCGGCAACTGAGATCAGGAGTTTCTTGGGGTTAATAGGTTATTATCGCCGGTTCGTGGAGGGATTTTCATCCATTGCAGCACCTTTGACTAGATTGAACCAAAAGGGTTCTCCATTCCATTGGTATGATGATTGTGAGGCGAGCTTTCAGAAGCTCAAGATGACCTTGATGACAACACTAATTCTAGTATTGCCTTCCGGTTCGGGATGTACACCGTGTATTGTGACGCTTCACGCGTTGGCTTGGGTTGTGTATTGATACAGGATGGGTGAGTTATTGTATATGCTTTACGTCAGCTGAATACCCATGAGAAGAATTATCCTGTGAACGATTTGGAGTTAGCTGCGATTGTTCATGCTCTTAAGATCTAGAGGCATTATCTATATAGGGTGCCTTGTGAGGTTTACACTGATCATCGCAGTATGCAACACTTATTCAAGTAAAGGGATCTCAATTTGAGGCAGCACAGATGGATTGAGCTACTGAAGGACTGTGACATCACTATTCTTTATCATCCGGGCAAGGAAAATGTAGTCGCGGATGCCTTGAGCAGGAAGGCAAAGAGTATGAGTAGCTTGAAATTCATTTCAGCAAAGGAGAGGCCACTAGCTTTGCACATTCAGTCCTTGGATAACAGACTTGTGAGGTTGGATATTTCAAATCCCAGGCGTCCTTGCATGTGTTGTTTCCTAGTCCTTACTATTGGAGCAGATCAAGGCTCGACAGTCTGATGATCCACACTTGGCAGTTCTCAGAGAGACAGTACTACAGGGTGGTGCCAAGGAGGTTTTTATTGGCGAGGATGGTGTCCTGCAACTCCAGGGTCATCTATGTGTTCCTAATGTCGATGGCTTAAGGGAGAGGATTCTAGAGTTGTGTGCTCGGTATTCCATTCATCCAGGTGCTACAAAGATGTATCGGGACCTGAGACAACATTATTGGTGGCAGCGGATAAAGAAAGACATAGTTGAGTATGTAGCTAGGTTCCTAATTGTCAGCAATTTAAGTATGAGCACCAGAGGCCAGGTGGCTTACTCCAGCAGATGACTATACAAGAGTGAAAGTGCGAACGCATTACGATGGACTTCATAGTTGGGTTGCCGCGGACCTTTCAAAAATTCAATGTAGATTGGGTCATTGTTGACAGGTTGACCAAGTCAACACACTTCATTCCAGTTGCAACTACTTATACTTCAGAGAGGTTGGCCCAGATTTATATTCAGGAGATAGTTCAGTTACACGGTGTGCCTGTTTCTATCATATCAGATAGAGGCTCTGAGTTTACTTCGCATTTCTGGAGAGCCGTACAGAGCAAGTTGGGGACTCGTGTAGAGCTCATCACTGCATTTCATCCACTGACCGACGGGCAATCAGAGAGGATAATTCAGATCTTGGAGGACATGCTCAGAGTATGTGTCATTGATTTTGGGGGACAGTGGGATCAGTTCTTGCCTTTGGCTGAGTTTTCTTAAAACAACAGTTATCAGTCCAGCATCGAGATGGCTCCATTTGAGGCCTTATATGGTCGGCGATATCGTTCTCCCGTCGGATGGTTTGAGCCCAGCGAGGCTAAGTTATATGGTACTGATTTGGTGAAGGATGCCTTGGAAAAGGTAAAGTTGATTCAGGAGCAACTTCGCACATCACAGTCAAGAAAGAAGAGTTACGCAGATCAGAAGGCGCGTGATGTATCATTTATGGCAGGCGAGAAGGTTCTCTTGAAAGTCTCGCCGATGAAGGGCATTATGAGATTCGGGAAGAAGGGAAAGCTCAGCCCAAAGTTTATAGGCCCATTTGAGGTGTTGAGGCGGGTTGGGGAGATTGCTTATGAGCTTGCTTTACCTCCCAGCCTATCAGGGGTTCATTCGGTTTTTCACGTGTCTATGCTCCGGAAGTATCATGCCGACTTGTCACATGTGTTAGACTTCAGCACTATTCAGCTAGATGAGAGCTTGGGTTACAATAAGGAGACAATTGCCATTATTGCTAGACATGACCGCCAGTTGAGATCCAAGAGGATTTCCACGGTAAAGGTTCAGTGGAGGGGCCAACTAGTCGAGGAGGCGACTTGGGAGTCCGAGGAGGACATGCGAAGAAGATATCATTACTTGTTCAGCACTCCAGGTATGATTCTAGACCGGTTCGAGGACGAACGTTTGTTTAAGAGGTGGAGAATATAATGACCCGACTGATCGTTTTGCTTTCTAGAACCCCGTTCCCCTAAGTAAGACTCCCTGTCTGTGTTTTTACTGCTTTATGACTTGCGGGGATGGTTAGTTCGGGATTTGGAAGGGTTCGGGTTGAAACCGGAACAATGGGTTCCTTAAGTTGGCCTAAAAGGCTAAGTTTGAATTTGGTCAACATTTTGAGTAAATGTCTTCGGAGTCGGGATTTGACAGTTTTAATAGGTTCGTATGATGATTTCAGACTTGGTAGTATGCTCAGATCGGGTTTTAGATGACCCGGGAGTGTTTTGGCGCCTAATAGTGAAAGTTGATTCTTGAAGGTTTTAGAAGTTCTTTAAACTTGGTTTGGAGCGGGTTTTGGTGATATCGAGGTCCAAATGGAATTTCAGGGCTGGGAATAGTTCCGCAATGTCATTTAAGACTTGCGCGCAAAATTTGGGGTCATTCCGAGTAGTTTAAGTACGTTTCGATACATTAGAAGTAAATTGAAGAACTTGAAGTTCTTAAGTTTGATTCAATTGGTTTTGGAGTGTGATTCTTAGTTTTAATGTTGTTTCGGGCGTTCCGAGAGTTCGAGCGAGTCCGTTTTATGATTCCAAACTTGTTGGTATGTTCGGGCGGGGCTCCGGGGGCCCCGAGTGTCACGGACGAGGCTCGGACCAAGTTGAGAATTTGGAGCAGCAGCTGAAGCATCAGGTCTGTCATAATCGCACCTTAACTTGGCCAACGCAGGTGCGAGCCAAGCCTCGCAGAAGTGGCCAAGGGAGGGCAGCCAAGGTTCTGCAGCTGCGGCCACCCTCCGCAGAAGCGGGACCGCAAAATCAGGAACCCGTCCACAGAAGCGACGCCAACCAACTTAGGGGGTTTCCACAGAAGTGAGGGCGCAGGTGCGGCCCTATGACCGCAGGTGCGAAAATCACTGGAGGCAGTGAGCCTCATTTATTACGGACTAGGGCCATTTTTATCACTTTTTCTTCCACTCTTGGGCGATTTGAGAGCTTTTAAGGAGGGGATTTCGACCTAGATTTGTGAGGTAATTAATTTCTACATGATGTAAGTTGAATACATAGATTATGGGTGGATTTCAACATGAAAATTGGTAGAAATCATGGGTTTAGATGAAATATCTAGGGTTTAATAAAAAAAAGAGATTTTACCACGAAAATTCTCATAAAACTTAGTGAAAATTATATATTTATGTGGGCCCCGGGGAAAATTTTAGGAATCCTCCATTTTGGGTTGGGTAATCGTTTTAATAGTGGAGATATGAAGTTTTGAGCATAGATTGATTAATTTTTGTAATGTTTGACTAGTTTCGAGTCGTTTGGCATCAAATTTGGAGGTTTGGGCGCATTCTTGAATTAGGAAGTAGGCGTTGAGACAGGGTAAGTGTCTTTTCTAACCTTGTAAGAGGGAATTTATCCCATGGGTGAACTTGATTAGTATTTGTTGTTATTTGTGGGGGATACGTACGCTCGAAGTGACGAGAGTCCGTAAGTAGCTACTATTCCTGTTTATGTCCGGGTAGTTTTAGGTTTACACCATGCTTTGTGGACACTGTTATTTGATTATGTTTGCTAATTGTGTCAAATGGAACTAAGTTAAGGATTTTTAAGAGTTCAAAAGCTTCAACTTGAACTGTCTTTATTTTGAAAAGAATCAAGAAATGGTTATGATTTATTGATAAATTTATATTTGACCGCGTCTCAATTATATTCAGCGAGCGGGGTAACTCATTCCACTACTCTCATGGGAGCGGGTCTTTCACCTCCGCAGGTTAATAGATGCATCTATGGTTTGTGCTATTCGATCCTCAGCAGTGCACAATTTACATTTATGTTGGATCGGCCCGAACGTCCTCGGCAGAATTTGTGCATGATAAATATAACGGAAAGTCCCTTTTATAATTGGTATAAATTCATTGCCCGAGAGATCATTTGTTTTAAATGAGGGAAGTGATTGGGTTTTTAAATATGGTGAAGAATTGTTCAGTTATTTCTTGTTCTGGATTTTATTGTTATTTCTACATATCATGTTTAATTAGAATTTCATATTATCATATTGTTGGCCCTTAGCAAGTGTCGGAGTCGACCCCTCGTCACTACTTCTTAGAGGTTAGACTAGATACTGACTGGGTACATATTATTTATGTACTCTCGCTATACTTCTGTACTTAATTATACATGATCTGAGGCAGGTGCATCTGGTTACTAGTCTGGTGCACAGATTTGATCCCCATCTCTAGACTTCACGGTGAGCTGCCTTCCGAGCCATTCTGCAATAGTTGGAATCTTCCTTATGTTATATTTTTTTCTGTAGTAAGCTAGTATTATTTTGTATATTCTACTGAATTGCCCACATACTTGTGACACCAGGTCTTGGCACACATACTAGTAGATTTATGATTTTGGCTTTGTTTACATGGTTACGATTTGTACTCATTTGCTTCCGTTTAATTATGTTCCATTTGCAAATTTCTAAATCTTTTTAAAAAATGAGAAAGTATTATCCACTTAGTAATCTATTTAAATAGGAAACCACTAGTTTAATTAGTGTTGACGTGCCTAACAACGGTGTTGGGTGCCATCACGGACTATAATGGAATTGGGTCGTGACAAAGTTATTCTAAGTTATATTATAGATGAAATATGTACGGATATATACATATAGTATTTGAGTTCCACTTGCAGATGTGTAGATGCCAAATTCAATATTTTTGGACCTTTTTTCTCCTCATTTTTCAATAACTTCTTTACCTGCACCCCTTCCTCTATTTTGGACAGTAGTTTCTTTATCCTTTGGAGGAAGTTGACTACCTAATCCTCTTCTAACAGGACTGCACGAATCTGTAGAAATTGGTGCTGGTTGACTTGAGCTTCTAGCTTCATGAACCCTTCTATCTCTTGTTGTATCATCACAAATAGAGTTTGAGGTTGTAGGTTGGCGTGAGCTTCTTGCTGCAGCAGATTGGCTTGCTCCTTGTGAGCTTTGGCTACCTTGCTGTGAAGGCATTCAATTTTCAGCCTGCATATCATGAGCAACGAGTTTACACTATGAAATTCACCATATGCTAGCAGACTATAAAAATGCAATGCAGCAGAATCAAACTGGTCCAAATCAAGATGATATTGATTCTTGAACAAAGCGTAATTTACAGCAGCATAGAAAACTTCAAGGATGAAGGGCAAGGAGGATAATAACAACTACCGAAATACTTTGTACAAGAAACGGTTATAAAGAGAAACAGAGTCAAATTCATCTTACCTTACAATATCTTAAGTCCAATCTTCTGTCATTTATTTACTTTAACAATGACAAAGGTGCATATGACGTATATGTAATACCAAAAAGGAATTACAGTAATAATTTCTTGTTTGAAACAACAAAAAGGTGGCACCAATCTGTAGCAATTGATAACAGTTTTAGCACTTTGAGCTTTACATCTGCAAATTGAATTATTCCCTTTAGATATTTTCTCCACTTTGTTGTCGATGAAGAGACAAAGCAAATGGAGAACACGAGCAGAATCTACATTCATAACTTGTATAGTACATTTCCATAATACAGTAAATAGTTAAAAAGATACAGAATATTTTACCTTACAATATCTTTTGTTGTGTCCTTGTTGATAGCACTTGGAGCATGTCATTTTCACTCCACACTTGGACAACTTTTCATATTTCTTTTTTGGTTCATCTTTGTCTTTTCTTCTATTCCTCTGAGGTCTACCAGGCATAGGTTTAGATTTGGGAGGCTCAATCTTTGGATTGTTGGTTTCAGGCCACATCTTCATATTTTTCATAGGCTGGATGAAATACTTGTATGCTTTTAAGAAGGTATCCCTATTATACCAATGCTCCACTGTCTGTTCAGGTTCTTCATGTATATGATAGTATGCAAGAACAACATGTTGGCATGGAATACCTCTCAACTGCCAAGCTCTACAAGTGCATACCTTATCAGTTAGATTAAATACATGCTTATGCAGTCCTTCTCCAATATCAAACCCAACATCAGCATCTAAAGGATAGTACATTTTATAGCAAGCTCTTTGCTATCCTCTAACAGAAGCCTAGCCATAGGTGTTCTATCAGATACCCAAATATCAACAAATTTCAACATATCCACATGCCTAGTCATTATTTTCCTCCTAATCTTCTACAACACAGTTATAACTGATTTATGCCTAGACATAAAATTCATAAATTAAAGGTCTCACACATATTTTTTCAACAACATCGCACTTGGAGTGCACTTCAAAAAATTCTCTAACCCATGACTTTTCTGGATAATATAACAAATACCTACAAATATCCTTACCAAATTTGTCCATTTTGTGAAGCTCCTCCTTAAACTTAACTTCATAACTAGCTTTAGAGAACCTCCAAAATTGTTTTCTCCTTTCCTATCCTTTCCATTTTTATGCCAATTAGACCAGATATGCCTGGCACGGATTCTAAATTCAGCATTGGGTAAAATTTCCTTCAAAGCTGCAGCAAAACCCTATACAATAATGAATTCACATAACTGCTGCAATTTAAAAACTAAATACTAAACAAGACAGATAAATAGGATTACCTTTCCATATCTGCCATCACAGTCAATCCTTCTCCATATCCTAAGTGCAAATCATCTTTCAAGTAGTTGATAAAAAACTCCAGCTATGCTTTGTCTCTTCGTCCACAACTGCCCATGCTATAGGAAACCTTTGTTGATTTCCATTCTTTCCAATAGAAACTAGAAGTTCACCTTTACAAGCACCCTTTAAGAAACAACCATCAAAACCTATGATTCTCCTACATCCTTCTAACCAACCTTTCTTCAATGCATCAAAGCTCACCTAAAAGTAAACAAAGAGATTTTTTCCTGGCTCAGTTTCACTGTCCATCTTTACCCAACATGAGCTACCAGGATTGGTCTGTTTTATCATATCAGCATAATCACAGAACCTTGCAAACTCCATGTTCCAATCACTCATGGACTCTCTGATAATACACAGTTGATCCCTATAACAAATTGTCTTGCCAACATACAATCCTAGCTTGTCCCTGCAATTCTCCTGTATTTTCCATATCCTTATGTGAGGCTGCTTAGTTATTTCATCTTTAAATTTCTTTGCAACATACCGTGAAGTACACAACTTATTCTTGTTTGAAGTATCACATTTCTGTACTGGGTAGTAGTTCTTTACTTTAAAATCACCGAAATCTCTATCAATACAAGCATAACATACCCATTTGCATCTCTTTGATTTACACTTGGCCCTCACCCTATGTGGTTCATTTGGTCTCAATTTAATATGCAACATGTACTCAATTGCATAATTTTCTAATGCTTTCCGAAACTTTATAGCATTGTCAAAAATCATCCCAAGTTCAAATATAGCAAGTTCACAATTAGGATCATACCTGACTTTTGTACTCCTCCTTCTTGCTGGTATATTAACACCATGAATAGCTTTAGGATCTAACTCTTCTGTGCTATCTTCACTGTCAGCCTCTGAACTATCAATAAACCGCTCATCCCCGCCTAAATTACCTACATATCTGGAAGCCTTGTTTCTTCCAATATCCTCAAATCCTCTATCAATACCTGCTTCTACTAGTGGTATTTCCTCTGTTGTAATTGATTTTTTCCTCTGCTTACCCTGCCTCTTGCTCCTCCTTTCAGCCCTTAAAAATCTCAATTCATCATCAACCTCTGAATCATCTTCTTCGGGAAGAACATCTGCTTGTGAGTCACTATTGTCAACATTTGATTGCACTCCATTTTCATCAACTTTATGATCTTGTTCGTCACCATTATGAGTTGGTTCAGCACCTGTCACAATCCAAAATCCTCTCCGTATAACGTCGTGACGGCATCTGATCTCTACGACTAGGTAAGCCTAATAAATTGCAGAAAAATAACAAAGTGAAAGTAAAACTTAACAACTAACAACAATAGGTAATTGAATGACTGATATCAACACCACTAGGCATGTACATTAACCAACACACTACAAATTCACAGCCTTCCCAAAACCTGAAACATCATAAGTCACAAGCTACAGAAAGAAAATAGCATCTCTATACCAGAGTCTAATAAAAAGGAATAAAGAAAGTATTTGACATAGGGAAGAATAGAGGGGGAATCCGAGGTTTGTGGACGCGGCAGATATACCTTGAAGTCTCCAACTTTCGCTGCTCACTAATGACGTGGCTGATAATAAAGAGCACCGGATCTGCACACAAAACATGTGCAGAAGGGTAGCATGAGTAAACCACAACGGTACCCAGTAAGTGCCAAGCCTAACCTCAGTCGAGTAGTGATGAGTTCAGGTCAGACCCACTGGTATAAAATTAATAAGCATGAGAATATAACAGTATAATAAGATACTAGAATTTAACAAAAGGAAAATATAGCAAAATAAGAGTTCAACACACAGGGATAAACAGCAGGGTACATCCCAAGATACCGTCTCATAGTACCAAAATAAATATGCAGGGAGAACTCCCGGGGTACCGCCTCATAGTCTAAAAAGTAAATATACATGGAGAACTCCCGAGGTACTGCCTCGTAGTCTCAAAAGTAAATGTGCAGGGAGAACTCCCGAGGTACCAGCTCGTAGTCTCAAAAGTAAATGTACAGGGAGAACTCCCGAGAAATGCCTCGTAGTCTCAAAAGTAAATGTGCAGGGAGAACTCCCGAGGTACCAGCTCGTAGTCTCAAAAGTAAATGTACAGGGAGAACTCCCGAGAAATGCCTCGTAGTCTCAAAAGTAAATATGCAGGGAGAACTCCCGAGGAACTGCCTTGTAGTCTCAAAAGTAAATATACAGCTCAAACCGATAAATACAACAGTTGACTGCAAGAATTCTACAGTTAAGACTGGTAAAGAACAAGGAAAAGCAGGAAAACAACTAGGAATGTTGCACAGAGTTCAAATAAGTAGTTAAAGCATGTAGATAAGCGATGTTAGACTAACAGGAAAACTACACAGGTTGGTATAACTCAATTAAGAATGAAAATAGGTTATTACTTAGTAAAAATCAGGTTTTAAAGCAAATAGCCCGTGTACGCACTCGTCACCTCGCGTACACGACGCTCACATATCACAACAGTAACAAATCCTAAGAGGATTTCCTCCACACAAGGTTAGGCAAGACACTTACCTCAAACCAAGCTCAAATCAATTCGTAAGAATACTTTTTCCTTGATTATACGATCTGAATGGCCCAAATCTAGCCAAAAACAATTACATATCATAAATACAACAATAATAGACTAAGCTAATTAATGAAATCAAGACTTTAACAAGAAATTCAAAAATCGCCCTAAAAACCTTCCCTGATCCACGTCTCGGAATCGGGTAAAAGTCACAAAATATGAATACCCATTCATTCACGATCTCACTCGTACCAAAATTATCCAAATCCGATATCAAAATCCCAATCAAAACTCAAAAACTTAGTTGAAGAACTTTCAACCTTTTCCCCCAAATTTCTCACCCAAATTCCTTCATTTATTGATGAAATCAACTATATATTAATGGAATACAACCATAAACGGTTTAAGAATCATTACGGCAAAGTTCACTTTGAAAAACTCTTGGATTATCCCAAAATTGAAAATGGGATAAACCCTCGAACTTGGCCCTTTTTTGCCCAGCAATTTCGCATCCGCGAGCCTATAAACGCACATGTGATGCTGCACCTGCGAAAATTTCATCGCAGGTGCAGCCTCAACATAAGTTCCCTAGGTCCGCATCTGCGAGAGAAGCGTCGCTCTTGCGGATCCGCTCCTACGACCAAGGAGCCTCACCTGCGACCCTTACCGCTCCTGCACACAGTCCCACAGCAGAAGCGAGGCGCTTCTGCGCAAATATATCCATACCTGCGAACCCAGCTTTGGATGCCCAAATTTTGTACTCCTCCTTCCGCACGTGCGAGTATGCACTTGCGTTCTCCCCACCGCAGGTGCGAAACACTAGAAACCAGAAAACTTCAGCAATTTGCATAAGTCCAATTTCAATCCGTTAAGCAACTGAAACACATCTGAGGCTCTCAGGACCTCAACCAAACATACCAACAAGTCCTAAAACACCATACGAACTTAGTCGAGCCCCAAATCACATCAAATAAAGCTAAAAACACGAGTCACACTCCAATTCGAACTTAATGAACTTGACACTTCAAACTTTTACAACTGATGCCGAAACCAATCAAACCACGTCTGATTGATCTCAAATTTTGCACACAAGTCATATTCAACATTACGAACCTACTTCAACTTCTGAAATCGAAATCCGACTCTGATATTAAAAAGTTCACTACCAGTCAAACTTCCCAAAAATTCAACTTTCGCCATGTCAAGCCTAATTCAGCTACAGACCTCCAAAACAAAATTGGAACGCGCTACTAAGTCTAAAATCACCAAACAGAGCTAATAAAACCGTCGAAACTCCATTCTAGAGACTTCTTCACACAGTTCCAACTATGGTCAAAATCCTAGAACTTAAGCTACCGGTTTAGGGACTAAGTGTCCCAACGAAACCACAACAAAAACCTCCAGGCAAGTCACATAGGCTTTCACAATCCAAAACCTAAAATATTGTGATGGTGACTATCGATGGTACTAGGAAAGCCGACTTTCCAAAAATACTTCATTAATTCAATATAAAGGTAGTTCAAAACTTCCCATAGCAGAAATTTCATAAAAACCAAAGTTGAACTCAAAATAGCATCAAAATGCAGAAAACTAGCCCCAAACATCGGGGTGTCACCAAGTCATGAGCATCTAGACAACTAAACTAATACAACCAGTGTCTAAGTATCAATACAGCTATACAGTACAGTGCATTTTGGAAATTTTCAAAATCTAAGAATAGACATGAGTAAATATCGGTAACATAAGTCAAATCAGTGGAATATTTACCAAGTTCAAGTGAAACCAAATATAAAAAGTTTCTAGAAGTTCAACGGTAGGATGAATCAGCTAAATACAGCAACAAAGAAGACAAGTGCAACCTCACAAGGTACTGTCACTCAAGCTCTCAATAGCTCAACACTCTTCTCTCAGCCCTCAATACACACGCTCACTAGGTACCAACGTTCACTAGGGGTGTACAGACTTCAGAGAGGATCCTACAGCAGAAGCTCTATAATCTGCACGAACAACTCACGTGCCGCACAGACAACTAACGTGCTATAATATCATTATCAAGAACGCACAGACGACTCACATAACAGAAATAAATAAGGAACTGAGAAGTAGTGACGAGCTATACAGTACAGTTCATTTTGGAAATTTTCAAAATCTAAGAATAGACATGAGTAAATACTGGTAACATAAGTCAAATCAGTGGAATATTTACCAAGTTCAAGTGAAACAAAATATAAAAAGTTTCTAGAAGTTCAACAGTAGCATGAATCAACTAAATGCAGCAACAAAGAAGACAGATGCAACCTCACAGGGAACTGTCACTCAAGCTCTCAATAGCTCAACACTCAGCTCTCAGCCCTCAATACGCACGCTCACTAGGTACCAACTTTCACTAGAGGTGTACAGACTTTGGAGGGGATCCTACAGCCCAAGCTCTATAATCTACACGAACAACTCACATGCCGCACGGAAAACTCACGTGCTATAATATCATATCAAGATACGCATGGACGACTCACATGCTACTATATCATATCAGAATCCGCACGGACAACTCACGTGCCGCACGAACAACTCACATGCTAAGGTATAATACCTCACTAACAGGTCCTCAGCCTCACTCATTCATGAACCTCTCTAGTATCACAGCCCTCAATAATAAAAGAGAATCAGCCCAATTCAGAATTCTATAGTGTATCAGCAGGGAACTAACAGAGACCGAGGTAAACATATACAATAATTACTATGACTGAGTATAACAACCATAAGCAGGTACATAGCCTAAGCCTGATTTCTAATATGAAAGGCAGTCAAATTACTAGAAGACAAGGAATACATATAACCACAAAAGACTATTAGACTTTGCAGTATCACGGGATGGACCATGTAACGACCCAACCGGTCGTTTTGCATTATCGGACCCTATTTCCCTAAATGAAACTTCTTGTATTGGCTTATTTTGATTTATGACTTGCGGGTACGGGTGGTTCGGGATTCGGAAGCGTTTAGAGTGGTATAGGAACACTTGGTTCCTTAAGCCCCACATTTGTAGGGGACCCATTTTTTGTTATACCGAATAGACTATATTTCAAATAACATTAACAACAAACCTAGTTTAATCCTGCAGGACCTAATAGGCTATATATAAGTTTTAAATAAGTTCTGTAAAATAAAAATGTTTGATTTCTTTGTTTAACAAATAAAGAGATGAAGGATTTTCAATTGCTACAATTTATGCCAAGGAAATTGCATTTGAAATAAACATCAAACCCAAATTTCGTAAGAAACGTGTGATATATAGGAAGAAATAATTTGATGAGAATGCTGATAATAAAATCTCAAAATCACTCGAAGAGTCCTCTAGAGTTGATTAGTTTTTATACATAGTAGACATGATTATTCTTTCACTTCAAAATAGATTTGAACAATTCGAAGCATATAAAAATAGTTTTGGTTTTCTATTTAGCGATAAAAAACCGAGATCATTAGATGATGGAAATTTGAAAAAACATTGTCTTAATCTTGAATGTTTCTTAAAGCATAATAAGGAGTCTGATATTGAAGGTTCAGATTTATTTTCATTAAAAGTATTAAGGAAAACAACACAATCAGAAGATAACAATTTAATTGATATACTCAACCAAATAAAAACATTTGATTCTTTTCAAAATGCCTATATTGCTTATAGAACAATATTAATAACTCATGTTACCGGCTTCAGCGAAAAGAATTTTTTTAAGATTAAAATTGATAAAGTCTTACCTAAGATTAACAATATCCTAAGAGAGGTTAAATGGACTAGCTATATTGTCAATTGAAAAAGATTTATTAGGAGAAATTGATTATAATAAAATTATAAATAACTTTGCATCTGAAAAAAGTAGAAAAATATACTTCAAATAAATAAGAAAATTACTTTTTTAAAAGTTAAGGCCCCTCGTAAAGTTTTGCTTTTGGCCAAAAAATTCGTCGGGCCTCCCCTGCCAGTTCATTCCCAGTTTGCCTTCCCGTGGGTCTTTGCTCCTTGAGTTTTGGCTTTGAGTACATAGTCCCCAACTTTGAGCGGCCGGGCTTTTACTTTCTTGTTGTAATAACGTCTTGCATGCTGCTTTTGGGCGACCATTCTTATAT
The DNA here is from genome assembly GCA_005239505.1 of Nicotiana paniculata. Taxonomy (NCBI): domain Eukaryota; kingdom Viridiplantae; phylum Streptophyta; class Magnoliopsida; order Solanales; family Solanaceae; genus Nicotiana; species Nicotiana paniculata. The sequence continues at coordinate 7,731 of ML326103.1, read as the reverse complement.
ATTCCATATCTCTACATTTATCGATCTTATCGAGTTCCTGCCTTCTACTCTCATCATTACTAGTGCCGGTTTTGTGGGAGTACCTTAGGCTGGGTTCTCCGACTTTGACTGGTATAACTGTTTCGATCCCATAGACCAGAGAATAGGGTGTCTCTCCTGTGCCTCATCTTCGGGGTAGTTCTATATGCCCATAATACTTCTGGGAGTATCTTTGGCCACAGTCCCTTGGCGTCTTCAAACTTTTTCTTCATGATGTTAAATATGGACTTGTTGGAGGATTCTACCTGCCCGTTACCTGCCGGGTGATATGGGATTGAAAGTATCTCAAAGAATTTGACGGTTTTCTTTCCCGTGAACCGGGGTCCGTTGTCGCAATTGATCTCCCTAGGTAGGCCGAATCAGCATATGATGTTTCTCCATATAAAGGTAATTACCTCTTCTTCATGTATATGGGCGAATGCTCCTGCTTCCTCCCATTTAGAGAAATAGTCAGCTAAAACTAAAAGGAGTAGTACATTACCTCGTCCTACTGGGAGGGGGCCCACGATGTCCATTCCCCACTTGATGAACGGCCATGGAGAGGTGACTGAGTGGAGATATTCGCCTACTTGGTGAATTATTAGGGCGTATTTTTGACATTGTTCTCATCTCTTCAAGAATTCTGAGGCGTCATTTTTCATGGTGGGCCAATAGTATCCGGCCGAATGAGACACTTAACAAGTGCTCGATTGCCGGAGTGAGCACCGCAATGTCCTTCATGGACTTCCTCGAGGACGTGATAGATTAGGTTTGGGCCCAAAAATTTCGTCAGAGGCCCGGCCTATGTTCGCTTGTATAGGTCTCTATGGAGGAGATTGTATCTGGATGCTTGCTTTCTCAGTCTTTTGGCTATTTTTGTCGTTTGGGGGTGCGTGGTCCTGCAAGTAGGCGATAATACGATTGTGCCAATCCCAAGTTAATCTTACAAATCTTATCTCGATTTGGTCTAGGGATTAGTTGAGGAGGTGTACTACGCTTTGTCCCTGATCGTGATGCTTTTGGTGTTGCGGCTAATTGCGCGAGGCCGTCCGCTTCAAAATTCTATGCACGTTTGATCTGGTCGAGTTGGCATTCATCAAACTTGGGCAGCATCTTACAAATCTTGGTCTGATATTTTTGCAACCTTTGTTCTTTGATTTGGAAAGACCCTATGACTTGGTTGATTACAAGCAAGGAATCACAACAGAGTTTTAACCGCTTCGCCCCATTCTTGATTGCTAGCCTCAATCTTGAAATTATGACCTCATACTCGGCCTCGTTGTTAGTCATATTTGGGCATCTTCTGGACTGGCGAATTACTTCGATGGTAGGGACCTCGAGTATGAGTCCCAATCCGGATCCAGAAATGCTGGATGCGTCGTTGGTGTATAGGACCCTGAGGTTTTGTGTTTGGAGAGAATCTTAGAAGGCTTCTTTCTCGACCTTAGGCATTATATTTGTGCTGAAGTATGCGATGAAGTTGGCGAGCACTTGCGACTTTATCGTCGTTCGTGGCTAATATATGATATCGTGATTGCCTAGCTCGATGGCGCATTTGGCCAGACTCCCTGATAATTCAGGTTTATGTGAAATTCTCCTGATAGGAAAGGTGGTAACGACCGAGATAGGATGGAATTGGAAATAGGGTCTAAGCTTTCATGAAGCTACGACAAGTGCCAGAGCCAGTTTCTCGATAAGGTGGTGATTCAACCAATCAACTATTGGACTTGCTTCTTGGTAATCAAGAGCTCTGATATCCCTTTGATAGCTTTCATCTGGTTTGATTTGACCTCGATCCCTCTTTGTGATACTAAGAATTCCAAGAACTTTCTTGAGGCTACGCCAAACACACATTTCTCTGAGTTTAATTTCATTCCATACCATCTCATTATATGAAAAGCTTCATTCAAACGGTTGATATGGTCCTCTGTCTTTACATATTTTACCACCATGCCGTCGATAAATACCTCCATGGTCTTGTCGAGCTGATCTTTGAACATTTTCGTGACCAATCTTGATAGGTAGCCCATGCGATCTTCAACCCAAAAGGAATAACCCTATAACAATATACTCATCGGTGGGTGATGACCATTTTTTATCATGGTCCTCTTCTTCCATAAGTATCTGGTTATAGCCCGAGTATGCATCCAAAAAACTGAACAGCTCGTGCCCGGCAGTTGTGTCTATGAGTTGGTTAATATGCGGTAATGTGAACGAACCCTCGGGCACGCTTTGTTCAAATTCGTGAAGTCTACACACATCCGCCATTTCCTGTTTTTTCTTTTTCACCATCATTACTTTAGCGATCCACTTGGGGTATTTCGATTCTCTGATGGAGCCATTTTTGAATAGTTTCTCCACATCCTCATGGACGACATCGTTGATGGCATGATTGAACTTTCGTATGACCTGCCTTACCGGGGTGTAGAACGGATTGATGTTTAATTTGTGTGTGGAGATCTCCTTAGGGATGCTCGTCATATCTGCATGGCTGAAGGCAAACAAATTTGCGCATTGGTTATCAAGAATTGACTAAATTTACCTGGTTCTAGGAGTTTGCAGCTGATGTAGGTCTTTTTGTTGTAGCCGGTGGGATCTAATTGAACGGGGTCGAGGTCCTCTATAGTCAAGTCTGCGGCTTCGACCATTTCAGGATCCATGATGATGTCCCTGGTCTTTTCTTGTGTCAACCTCGACTGTTGATTGCTATACCTCTTTTTCCTTGTCTTTATTATGTTGGGTTGTCATGCTGTTTAAGGCGGTGCGGTAACATTTCTGGGATGTGCATTGTTCTCCCTGTATGCTGAATATCCCCCAAGGTGTTGGGAATTTGATTACTTGGTATACGCTGGACGGGACGACTCTCATGGGATGTATCCATGGTTGTCCTACTATAGTATCGTATGTGGTGGCCTGGTCCATGATGTGGATGGTTGTCTCCAGCGTTATGCCTTCGGTCAAGATGGGGAGTGTAGTCTCTATAGATGTATGCTCAACTGCATTATTAAAATTGGTTAGTGTGTTGCAGCGTGGCACTATCTTGTCCTTGAGTCTCATGTGTGTGAGGACTCGAGGAAGGATAATGCACGCTCCACTCCAATCATCCACCATGATACATTTGATATCAGTATCTAAAATGCGCAAAGTAATGAGGTGAGCATCATTGTGAGGGAACGTCAAACCATCGACATTCGAATCGTAAAGATGATAGTTTCTTCGAGTTTGTCATATCGTTCATGGGTGATAGATTTTTGAGCTTGTGAGTGGCAGTGAATTTAACGTCATTGATGCAGGCGTCATCGCTGCCGCCGATGATCATGTTGATAGTGCGATCTGGTGACGGTGGCTTCGGCGGGCCTGGGCGTTCACATCCTCTGGCGAAGCTGTTTCTCCCCTTGTGGCTCAGCAGCTCTTTAAGGTGTCCCTGATGCAGCATGTTCATAACCTCCATGCTCCTGGTGGAACTCGCAGAGGGCGTTAGTTTTTTTGGTGCTTGGATAGGACCTTATCTTTGGCGGCCACTTTACCTTCGTTCTAAGTTTCTCCAGGGCATAAACTATTTCTATAGGTGACACAAAAATTGTGAGCAGATAATAAGGGGGAAATACCTCTTTCATTTTGGCGAGTCCTCGTTCACGGCCTGGATGGGCCTTTATCATAGCGGAAAGAAGGTGGGGGGGCCTGACATATGGCTTATGTCGTTCCTTATTGGGTCGTGAGGCCGAGTGGTCCCTCCTTATGTTATCTCTCTTGGACTTGGCGTGCACCGAGGTGAGCTGTTGAGTTGGTCTGTTAAGTTCGTCATAATCTTCTCGGACTTCAGCGCAGTAAGCATTGTGGATTTCATTCCAAGTGGTTGAAGGATATTTCATCAATCGGCTCAGCAGTTTTATAGTTGCTCTTGAACCATCTCTACTCAACCCATTCTGAAAACCCGCGACGCCATCCCCTTGGACATGTTAGTAGGTCCATCCTTACCTTGTTGAATCATGCCAGGAAGTTCCTTAGTCCCTCTCCTAAGGACTACGTGATGGAGAATATGTCGTTTACTCTTGTTTCGGGTTTCTTGGCTCCGGCGTGCGCCATTACGAACTTATCGACTATTTTCTCGAAGGTTTCTATGGAGCGGGTTGGTAGCTGTGAGTACTACGTCAATGCCCCTTTCGTAAAGGTTTTTCCAAATTTCTTCAGCAAAATAGAGGACATTTGTTCCTTGGGGAGGTCGTTGCCTTTCACGATGGTGACATAATGAGTCACGTGATCTTGGGGTCAGTCATTCCGTCATATATCGTGAGATACAACGGCATTTTTAAGGTCTTTGGTATGAATGTGGGGTTGTTCCTCGTTGTACAGCTGCTCTACAAACCTATCGATGCCCCTCTTTGGCAGTAGCTTAGGGGCGCTCGGTATCTTGTCGACTCATTCTTGGTGTTCTTTCATCTGATCTTTGAGAGCTTTTTTATTCTCTATTTCTTCCATCCTTTTTAGAACAGCGGCTAGGACGTTGTAACCTACATTTTCAGTAACATTGTGAGTTATACCTGGTGTTGGATGGTCTGGTCGGTCGCCCTGTTCGTCTGCTCGTTGCACTGTGTGGGATCTTGCGGTCTCTGTAGTCGTGTATGGAGTGGGCTTGTTGAGAACACTCACTAGCGTATCGGTCAATCATGCTTCGAGGAGCTTTTTTATAGCTGGTGGCTTCCCTTCTCCTGTGGACGTGGAGGCCCCTTTTTCATTTGATTTTATTATGCTACAATGGGGGGAGGCGGCCTCTCGCGCCTGGGGGAGGCAGCTCTCGTTTATAGCATTCATGAGGTTGCTAGGGAAATCATCTATCACTTTAGTCCTCTCTCCTTGATTACCTGCCATATAGGTTTCTGTATGTGCAAAGAAAAAGAAACATCTTGGGGTTCGTAAGTCACGTTAGTTGTAGATCTAAAGGAAACTAATAACATTAGCTAAGAAGTCACCAAAGATGGCACCAAATTGCTTGACCAAAAATATCTAATAATAATATCCTAAAGACAAGGTTATCGGTTTCATGACAAATAATGTGTATATTTGTCCGGATGGTAATGAATGTGAGCAATAATAACAGTGTTTAGTGATCCAAAAAAATGGAAGATGGCATTAAAGAGTAATAACTAGTAATGAATGGCATTTAAGTAAATAAAAATGTGTGAGCCACCTGAAAAGACTTGAGATCCGATAATATTCTCTGACAATGATGAATAGATTGATGAGGCTTTGAACATTCAGGTTGTTCTTGGATCCAGTGAAAATGCTAGTCAAGAATCTTAGTAAAAAAAGTTATTTTTATATGCTTGTAATAGGGCCAGATTCTCTCTATAAAATCAATGTATTTTTTACAAATGAATATCTCATGTCTCCTCTCATTGTGTATCTTTCTATTTATAGGGAACATAATCCAAGAAACTCTAATAGTACATGTACAGAGAATATTCACTAGAATATTCTCTTTAGTGTCCTAGTTTTAAACTAGTCGTTATAACTCTGTCAAGGATGCTCGACACCGACCTTGATCTTTGACGACGCCGCCTTGATCCTTGTTGACTCTTTCAACGCAACCTTCATTATTTCTAGAACCACTTCGACCTTGGGCAGGCCTTTATTGGAGTCGTATTGGTGACACATGCCAGCCTGTGAATGCCTCCTTAATGCTAACGTGATTTAATCATATTAGAGAGAATTTTTTACCCATATATTAATATTGATTTCATGCTCAACAAATTAACATAAAGCATGTGTTAAAATAATTAACAAAAGTAATGTTAAAATAAATTAATGTTTCAAGCATGTTAAATAAATTAATAACTAAATTTAATGTTAAATGAATTAACATTTCAATCATGTTAAACAAATCAATAAATTAGTATAGTGTTAAACAAATTCAACAACAATAACAACAACAACAACAACCCAGTGGAATTCTACTAGTGGGGTCTGGAGAGTGTAGAGTGTATACTGACTTTAACCCTACCCCGAAGGGATAAAAATGTTATTTTCGGGAGACCCTCGGCTCAGAGACAATAGATCCGTAACAACAACAGAAACCAGAAAAATAATATCATCATCGTAAATACAACAAATAAACGGAAAGTAAATAAATACTGCGAAACACAACAAAAACTACTAGCAGTCTTAGACAAAACACTATCAGACTAGCCGACACAATGAGGAAAAACGCTCGACCACCCCCTAACCTACAACTCGAATACTGGACCTCCACACCTTCCTATCAAGAGCTATGTACTGGAAAAACTAAAGTCGTGCCATGTCATGCCTGATCACATCGCCTCGATACTTCTTAGGCCGCCTCTACCTCTTCTCGTACCTGCCAACACCAACCGCTTACACCTCCTAACAGGGGCATCTAGGCTCCTCCTCTGTACGTGCCCGAACTATCTAAGCTTCGCTTCCCGCATCTTGTCGTCCAAGGGAACCACAACCACCCTCTCCTGAATATCTTCATTTCTAATCTTATCCATCCTAGTGTGTCCGAACATCCATCTCAACATCCTCATTTCTGCTACTTTCATCCTTATAATGTTACACAAATTAACAAATAAATATAATGTTAAACAAATTAACATTTCAAGCATGTTAAATAAATTAACAAATAATCTTATGTTAAACTAATTAACATTCAAGCAATTGGGACTATATATATATATTTTTTAAAGGAGTGNCCCCCCCCCCCCGTTTAATTTTAAACATGCCCTTTTTTTTAAAACTGATTTCAAAATCAGAAGAGACCAAAGATTAATTGAAAAAACTGATTAACCTTAATTAACTACACAGAAAATTCTATATGGATAACACATAGTTTTAGATACCATAGTATATAGCAAACGGTGTTATCATTCAAAAAACTATATACGCGTAGTTCTATATTTACACAGAGTAATAGGATTATTCTTTATATATTTTCGGACCAAAAAATCATTATATGACTCTGATATCAACGAAGGAAAACTTGATACACTAAAAACATTAGTTTAGCGCATAAATCAAAAAAATGAGAGAATCTTTTATTATATACTGTAAGTGTACTTATATATAGAACGTTAAAGTTAAATAATAACCTTATTGAACCTTAAAGCACCCCTTATGGTGAACCCAAAATTTCCTATAATATTTGGACCAATGACTCCTTCCCTCAATTCCTTCTGCGTTTATATACATCGTAGAACCTTTCTTATCGATTTGGAGGGTTGTGAAGAGGAATTTGGTGTTGTATGTTTGACGTGAATAGCCAATTACCTCCCTTCTATGACTTGTCTCATTCTCGCATTTTGGATGTAAGGAAGTCGGAAAGCAGAAGTTATTTCGATAAATGAGCTCTTTATTCTATCTTTTAGGGGTGAGTATTCGGGCAGTTTGAATTGCATAAAAATATTTTAGTTTGAATTTTTAGTATTCGGATTGAAGAAATTACAATCCAAATTCAATCCAAATAAGTTCGGATTAGATCGGATTTTTTAAGTTCGATTTCGGATTAATCGGTTTCGATACTTTGGATTTTCGATTTTGAGCTTATAAGTTGAGATATTTCTTCTTTTTAAAAAAAATGACTATACAAATGAAGTACTCATGTTAAATTGTATGAAAAGTTCCTCATTCTCACCGCAGTCATTGTGAACAACTATTTTTTGACCACACCCAAATTCTATACTATTTTTTGCTATAAAT
>MDKI01254010.1:0-30960 GCA_005239505.1 Nicotiana paniculata | reverse complement strand
CAGATTATATTTGCAGTGCCCGTTTAGTCTTTCTATAAGACATAGTTGAGCGTGATCACATAGGCTGACAAGGCCATACAGTCTTTCATATACATGACATATATCTACAATCCTCTAAGAGTGTATAAACGTCATAAGGCCGGCACAGTGCTCCGACATACCAATAAATACATGTCTAAATCATATTAACCATGTTTGAGGTTGAATGGATAAACTTTTCCTATTTTCCACCATGTCAGGTCGTCTCTTGCTGTCAATATCTTCCTACATAGAGTCCGGGACCAAAATGTGATCTTTTTTTTATTCAAGCGACCGAAATGCGTGGAAAAAAAACATAGCGACCAAAATACATATAGCGCCATTTTAAAAGGCGCTATATGTATAAAGCCTTTTTTACACATGGCGCAAGAAAAACAAATAAATAAAATTTCATGTACCAAATGAGGAGCATACTGGTGGGTGGTGCAATGGTTAAAGGCTAGATAATAAGTCGGTTTTGTCCTTGAGTTCCAAGGTTCGATTCCCTCTAGTAACATTATTTTTTTTTCCTATTTCTTTTTTATTTTTCATTTCTTTTCATTATTTGGTTTAAGTATTTAGATATAAATAAGTTAATATTTATAATTACTTTTCAATGTAATTAAAATAATTTAATATTTATTAAAAAATTATGGTTATTGAATTCATTTAAAGTAAAAAGGAAAAGGATAAATCTTTTATTATTTCGTTAAAAAATTTACCGACATTTTTAATAGTTGTTATTTTGTATTATACGTAAAATAAAATTATTTTATGATGCAAAAAATATATATAGTTTAATCTATTGCTAGAATATTTTTATTTTTTATATTTTTCTATTTAAATTTAGTTATTAATCAAAATTCTAATTATACTTTTTATATTTTCCCTAAATTTATTTTTATTTCTCCTTCTATTCTTTGGCTATTGTAATTGTATTATCCATTTAAAAATTGTAAATAAGAATATGGTTGTTCTTATAACCCATTAGGATTATTATTAGCTAAGTAATGTGTAACGATCCAGTCGGTCGTTTTGAGAACTTAAGCTTCGTTCGGTGGCATAAGATCTTCAAAAACTTCACATTGTGTATATCGACTTGCATGCATGGTTGGATTCAGTTACCGGATGATTCAGAGTCGAATTGGAAGAAGGATTCTTGTTTTGGAAGCTTAAGTAGTGAAATTTGACCAAAATAGACTTTTTGTTTAAACGGCTCCGGAATGAGTTTTGGATAATGTTAACAGCTCTGTATGCTGATTTTGGAATTAGGCGCTCGTCAGGATTTTGATTTGGAGGTCCGTAGAGTAATTTGAGGCAATTCGGCGAAAAGTTGGAAAATTTGAAGTTTGGAAAATGGAGAAGTTTGACCCGCAGATGACTTTTGGGATATCGGGGTCGAATTGCGATTTCGAGAGTTGAAGCAGCTCCGTGATGTCATTTGGGACTTTTCTGCAAAATTTGGCATCATTCTGGGTTGAATTGATAGGTTTCAGCACGAGTTTTAGAAGTTGGAAAATTTGAAAGTTCATAAGCTCGTTTTATGGTGTGATTCGTAGTTTTGTCGTGATTTGATGTGATTGGAGACCTTGAGCGGGTCCATATTAGAGTATGGAACTTGTTGGTATGCTTGGACAGGGTCCCGAGGGCCCCGAGTATGTTTCAGACGAGTTGTAGATGATTTCCATGGTTTTGGAGGGGGCTGAGTTCTGGTGTAATTGCACATGCGGACCTTGGGCACAGGTTCGATGGTCGCAGGTGAGATGGAGGAGGAGTAGGTACGGGTGGAACTGGTTTGGGTAGTGTCACGACCCGAATTTCTCACCGTCGAGACCGTGATGGCGCCTAACATTGAACCCGCTAGGCAAGCCAACGTAAATGTCTATTTACTTTATTTATTTATTTTTAACAGATAACAGGTGATGTACAAATCAGTTGAAAATAAAAGTGCGAAATAAAATGAAGTCTAACAACTTGATTAAATGCCATTACAAAATCAAACTACTAAACCCATAATTTGGTTTCACAATTTCACGGACTGTCCATGAATAATACATATAAGGGTCTAAAAAAAATAATACATCTGTCTCAGAATAAATAAGAACAGAATGGAAGTAAAGTAGGAGGGGACGCCAAGGCCTGCGGACGCCTGCAGGACTACCTCGGAATCTCCAAATAGGCTGAAGGCAGCCTCCTTGCTCTAAGGTCCGTAGGGTCCTATACCGTGATCTGCACAAAAGTGCAGAGTGTAGCATCAATACAACCGACCCCATGTACTGAGTAAGTGTTGAGCCTAACCTCGACGAAGTAGGGACGAGGCTAGGACACGACAACCAAATAAACCTGTGCAGTTTAATCATATATGGAGAAAATAATAACCACAAGAATTAAGCAGCTAAATACAAAGAAAGGGGAACTTGCTGAGGGGAGGAATATCAAATAATGGAAGTAACGAAGTAAAGCAACAAATTTGATATCAATTTAAACAACATAAGTAACAACACAAAAACAAGTGCACGGCATCTCCCTTCGTGCTTTTACTCTCATCCTCACCCAAATAATAAATAGAATGCATGGAATCACCCTTCGTGCTTTTACTCTCATCCTTACAATAAATCAATAGAAACGGCACGGCATCACACTTCGTGCTTTTAATATCATAATGTTGGCACGACATCACCCTTCGTGCTTTCACTCTCATCCTCACAATAAATCAATAGAAAATGGCACGACATCACCCTTCGTGCTTTACACTCTTCGTCACCAAAACAAATCAATAACAACAATTCGGCAAGGAAATCAACAATACAAACAACAATAATAAATCATAACATCTCGGCAAGGGAGCCAACAGTAGAATCAATATCATCCCGGCAAGGGAAACAACTATACCCAATCTCACTTAGTTACTTAACTTCACGTAGTAATTCTTAACTTGAACCAATACTCAACAACGATCAATACCAAGGAAATACCACCAACATGAATAATTATCAAATTAAACTCAAGTAATGTTCGATGAAAAATCACATAAGTTACAATATTCGACTCACGGCATGCTTGACACCAATATATAGATACTCTTCACCACACCTATATGTTTCACATTATACTAACACGTAGCAAATAAGACACAATACATCTTCCCTCAAGTTAAGGTTAAGCTAATGTAACGACCCGACCGATCGTTTTGAGATCTAACACGTCGTTTGGTGGTTTGGGGCCATGAGCAGCGTCATTTCAGATATCAGGACTTGTAGGCGTGGTCGGAATTGAATTTTGAAAAGTTCGGAGTCAATTTGGAAAGAAAATTTTCATTTCGGAAGTCTTAAGTCAGACGAATTGGCTAAGATTGGATTCTTGAGTAAATGACCTCGGAATCAGGATTCAAAGGTTCCAGCAGGTTCGTATGATGATTTCGGACTTGGGCGTATGTTCAGAGCGGGTTTTGGATGACCCGGGAGTGTTTCGGCGCATATTGTGGAAGTTAGTAATTTGGAATAAATTTCATAAGTCTGGGTTGAAGTGCATTTCAGTGTTATTGATGTCCGTTTGGGATTTCGAGTCTGGGAATAGCTTCGTATGGTGATTTTGGAGTTAGGAGCGCGATCGGAAGTGAATTCGGAGGCCTGTAGGTCAATTTGGAGTCATTTGGCTAAAGTTAGAAATTTGAAGGTTTTTAAGAACTCCGACCGGAAGTGAAATTTTGATATCGGGGTCGGATTCCGATTCCAAAAGTTGGAGCAGGTCCGTAATGTTGAATGTGACTTGTGTACAAAATTTGGGGTCAATCGGACGTGATTTGATAGGTTTCGTCATCGAATGTAGAAATTGGGATTTCTTAGTTTCATTAGACTCGAATTGGGGTGTGATTCGTGTTTTTAGTGTTATTTGATGTGATTTGAGGCCTCTACTAAGTCCGTGATATGTTTTGAGACTTGTTGGTATGTTCAGACGGGGTCCCGAGGGGCTCGGGTGAGTTTTGGGGTGGTTTCGGACCATTTCTAGGCCATTTTTAGCTGCTGGTTTTGGCTACAGCAGTGTGCTACGCGATCGCGGGGAATTAATCGCGATTCCAATGAGTAAAATGAGAGAAAATGGCCAGTGGTCGCGATCGCGGAAGTACTTTCGCGATCGCGTAGAGGAAAGTTTCTACTGAAGTGACCTGACTTTGGAAGCTTCTATCTTTCTATAGATAAAGAACTTGGAGATGATCCAAATATAAAAGTTGTAACCCTTTCTGTCTAGTTTTCAGAAAATCAAACTATTTGGAATTTGGAGTTGTGTCCAAAGAGTTATGATTGATACACTACAGCCTGACCGGGAAGAGCTTTGAAATCTCATTGTGTTGCATACGGCTGAGTTTGGCAGATTATATCTCGTAATCTATAAGGAATTGGGAATTTATAAAAGAATGAATAGCCCTTGTTGTCTAGTTTTCAGAAAGTCAAACCATTTACAATTTGGAGTTTTGTACGAAAAGTTATGACCATTATACTAGGCTGTCAGGAGGAGCTGGGCAATTGTTCTTCGCGATCGCAAAGCATTTCCCGCGATCGCGAAGGGCAGATTTTGGGCTGAAAAAAGTTGTGCTTCGCGATCGCGAAACATTTCGTTATCGCGACGAGTAAATACCTGGGCAGAAGTTATATATCGAAGTTTCAGGCATTTTTAGCATATTTGGAACTATGGAGCTCGGATTGAAGCGAATTTCACCATATAGAATGGGGTAAGTGCTTTCTTCACAATTTTGAGTTAAATACATGAGTATATATGGATTAGAACATGGAAATTAGTGAAAACTTAGGGTTTTGGTAGAAAACTAGAAAGTGATATTTTTTTATTTTGACCACGAATTTGGGCATGAAATTGAAAGAAGATTATATATTTGAGTTCGTAAGGTTTTGGGTAATCTTTATCTTTGAAAAATCTCGGAATCCGGGCATGTGGGCTCGAGGGTATTTTTTTAACTTTTCGAGCGGAGTTGGGAATTTATATAAATTAAAATGTTAAAAGTATTTAGAGTATATTTTCATTGGTTTCCCAATTATTGGATAATTTTGGGGCGTTGTGCATCAATTTGAGTCGTCGGAAGGGCTTGGAGGTCGGTTATGAATCTTCGGAGCGAGGTAAGTCTCCTTTCTAACCTTGTAAGGGAGAATTGTGCCCATAGGTGAAATAATTAAATATGTGCTACTATTTGTGGGGGTTACGTACGCACGAGGTGATGAGAGTCCGTGCGTAGCTACTATTATGCTTATGTCCGGGTAGTCTAGGACCCCAAAGCATGTTTTAATTGCCGTACTTGTAACCTTATTGATGAAAATAAAGTGTTTGACCCTTATCTAACTTGGTAAATGGATTTATGGAAAGATTTAAATACTATTTTCATGACCATTAAAAGAGAAATTGTCATTTACTTGAGTACTTGTTTTCCCGATGTAGTCGGGGTGGACTGTTTGAATGTGCATGACTGTGTGTGACCGCTTCGCAATTTATATTCCGCGAGCAGAGTGATTTCTTCCACTACTCTCATGGGAGCGGGCCGTACGCCACGGCAGGTTAATAGATGCATCTATGGTTCGCGCCGTTCGACCCTTCGGCAGTGCACCATTTACATTTATGTTGGTTCGGGCAGTTCGACCCTCAGCATTGCTTGCGCATTATATTTACTGCGTACTTGCTGTAATTTTTACTTGATTACTGGCCTGGAGATTTTAAGTTGTCAACTGAGATGACGAGGATTTAAGAATATTAAATGTGAAAGAAGTTGTTATTTCCTGTTGTTATTTGTTAATTACCTATGATATCCATGCTTAGTGTCACCCTTGATTTTATTAAATTTTCCTCTAGCAAGTGTTCAATTCGACCTCTCGTCACTACCTCTTTGAGGTTATGAAGGATACTTACTGGGTACGCATTTTTTTCGTACTTATACTACACTTGTTGTGCATTTTTATTGCACATGTACATGTATATCTAGTGGCCCCACTTGACGCAATGATGTGGCTGGCCTGGAGACTTAGGAGAGCTGCTCCCCTCGAGACGACCCGCAGCCATCAGAGTCTTCCTCGGGTGTATTATACTTTCTTTATTGTCCCATTTGTATTCTTGACGGTTATTATATTTCATTTGGTTTGTCTTAGAAACTGCTCATGCACTTGTGACACCGGGTTCTGGGATGACTTTTGGATGTATTTGTCGATTGAATTATTTAAAAAATCGTTGTTTACTCGGTAAATTTATTTGATCTTTATATAATGAAATAAAAAGTTACGATTGTAATAATACTAAAATAGGAATTTAATTAACCATTGAGTGTTGTCTTGCCTGACTGTGTGTCCTGCGCCATCACGACCTTGATGGATTTTGGGTCGTGACAACGTGGTATTAGAGAACTAGGTTCCCTCAGGTCTCACGAGTCATGAGCAAGTCTAGTAGAGTCTTGTGGATCGGTACGGAGACGTCTGTAGTTATCTTCGAGAGGCTACATAGTTGTTAGGAGTACTTCACTTCTTGATTCCTTATCGTGCGGTTTGATTCATCTAAGGCTTCTGCCTACATTTCTTCTTACTCAATCTTACACGTCGCGAAGGGCTTTCTATAATCGAGAATTTGAGGAATTGTAATGGTACTACAGATATGGTGCGTGAGGTTTTTCCATGCACAATTAGCTGGGGCTATTGTCGTTGCTCTACGGAATGATATTATGTTGTTTCAGCTCGATAGGTGCACTTCTGAGAGCTTTGAGGTTATGCGCAGATTTGCTATGATGCTCATAAAAACTTATCGCGCGGTATTGTTATGATGACAGGATGCTTGCCCATATGTCGGGGTAACGAATGTCTTGATAGGAGTTCTACTCGGAGTGTGATTCGAGATTTCAGTATTTTAGTTCCGGCGAAGGAAAGGCAATTAAACTATGAATGCTCAATTTGGGTTGAAAGAGTAATAAGACTTGGTGTTTTCAAGCGAGGTGGAATATTCATATGTGATGTGGTATCGCTATTTTTGATCGAAGAGAAGGTGTTAAGTTCGTCGGTGCTATGGTTTCTTCGGTGGCATTGGGTTAGAGTGTTGTGAAGTAATATTGAAGAAGGGGTTGTCAGAGGTTTTGGTGTGCGATGGCTCAGTATTGAATAAGTATTTCTAATAAAGGCGGCTCAAGAAGGATGATCCTCAGAAAGGTTTGAATTTGTGGTGATCTGCTGGTTTAAGTGAGACAAAAATAGTTATTGGCCTAAGAGAACGGCTGGGCAGCAAGGGATAAGGAAGGACACGTGGGAAGTGTCAGGTGATGGTTAAATTTCTAAAAGGCCAGGTGTAAGAAAAGGGGGTCAGGTAGTTGCTTGCAGGAGTGAGTTTAACCAAAGTGGGATATTGGCAGCATAGCATATGCGTTTTGTGGTAAGATAGATACACCCCTTGAGGGGAAGTTTGGAGTGATTTATGAATTTTAGTGGATTATGATGGGGTCCACAGACTCAAATTTAAATATTGGCTATTTGGGCGGAAGGTTGGATACAAAAGAGAGGAGTTTTCGGGATGAAGAAGGACGCAATATAGCGGTGAATTGGAAGATATTGTCGCGCATTTAGTAGATGTCCATGAGGAGCGGACAGACTGGTAAAGTTGATAAATGAGGACAAGCGTAGGATGGGGTATTGGTGTCGTAGAGATTGTGCAGTACAACGTCATTGGAAGGTGTCAGTTGGTAATTTCCACAGGAGGATTATCTCCTGTGAGCAGGTTAGCGGTTGTGTGGTTGGAAAGTTTCTGCGAGGAGTTCCAGTGGCTGTTCGGTAGGAGACCGAATATGTGAATGATGCTAGAAAATTAGAGTATTCATGGAATGCTGACAGGAGAATTTAGAAGAAGTTCACGGTTTGGTTGAGCAAGATCGTGTCAGCAACGAAGAAAGAATTTCGGTGGGGTCTAGAGTAGTGCAAGGAGTAGCTTCAGGCTAAGTGGGAGAGTCACACTGCCTGCGATTGGGTTGTAGGATTATTTTCTCATGGGGTTGCGGATTCTCGGTGTATTGGCAAGTTATTGCAGCTAAGGGAAATGCGTAGAGTAGTAATTGAGCATGGGATTTGATAAAGGTTTGCAAGGGTTGGCCTTATTGAATCGGGTTTAGGCTTTTGAAAGATTCGGGATTTATGCTTAGTACAGAGGTAATTTACAAGTGAAGGGATTCAGTCGGTTATCAAGATGGGTGTTCAGGTGCCAGCGAAGTCGTAGAGTTGATTATATTCGGGACCAAGTCAGAGTGGGTGACTACCAACAATGGTTCCAATGGATTCAAGGTTAGAAGGTGGTGTCTAAGGATTTCAAGCCCACGGTATGGTTAAGAATCGAGCTTGTGCAGCAGAATTATGGGAAAGATAAAATGGTTGGAGTGTTCTACGTTATCTTCGGCGTGTAGAGTGGCATTGGGGTTCATAAAAAGGAGAAAATGACTTCGGGTTCATGGAAGGGTTATTGGAATAGGTATACTGGTCAAAGATGTGAATATGCGCACAAGGAGGGCATAAAATGGTTCATGGGTCTGGAAACGAAATGGTCTCGTGGAATGGAGTCACTCAAGGTGAGTGCGAATTGAGTTGCTATGTGTTGATTGGGGTTATCATTATTCCTGTGATGAGCGCGAATTGAATTGAGGTACGAGATGGGTCTTCTTATATGAGTTTAGGGAAAGTTTAATTGAATCTCACCGCGGTATCGTGGCGGTGTTAGCGTATGGGCATTGTGAGTTATTGTTCATCTTGACCTATGGCTTGATCCAAGTGGGGGAGTCTGCTGTTGATAAGTCGATTGCGCGGCTGAGGGTCGTATCAGTTTCAGTTTGAGGTATACGGGTGAATCAGTTATGTCCTGCAGAGGTGGAGTTTGAGGATTTGCATGTTTTGTGATTCTTAGAATTCACTCGTATGTTGTGATGGTTATCTTGAATTGAGTTAAGTGAAAGGTCTTTATATGATGAAGTGTTTACCCTATTAGCGGTTCAGGAGTTATGATGAGATTCATGTGCGAATGCATATTGGCACGTTAGGTGCAGTGAACGCTATGAAATTTGGAAGCGAGGATCAAGGTTGCGGTTCGGTCTTGACAAGGATGTCATGAGCTCGGATGAGCAAGAAAAAGGGATTTCAATTTTTAGAGTAAGATGGTGTTGTCTTCAATGTCACCTGAGATCGGTGTTTGGTGAAAGAGGCTTTGCATCCTAGTTATGGGTTCTTGATTTGTTTTACAGCATTAGTGTGGCCAGTGGTGGATGTGCAGACTTGCTACCCTGGGTGGAAGGTCGTGGGAGTGTGACCACGGGATGATCTTATGAGTGTGACATGTAGTCACTTAATTGATTGAGGATTCAGACCAAGTATAAAGAAGTATAACATTACTTATTTGAGAGTTTATGCCTGGAGTGTGCTCGGTTTATTTGGTTGCGGATGTAGGTGTTTTTCTCTATCTATGATGGCTGTTCTTACGTTTTATGAGAAGAAAAAAAAAAGGTTATTATGGACCCAGGTAAGGCTATTAGCCTAGCTCGGTGCGAGCGGAATCGACTTGACAATTTCTTATGTTTTGAGGTTCCGCGTAGTGATGATGTTATGTGAGTAGGATAGCTCTTGAGATTCAGAGTGTACATATACATATATACATATATATACATACATACATATATATATATATATATATATATAAATATATATCGCACCTCAGTTTTGCTTGAGTTTTGTAGGGTATGGCTCTATCAGTCTCCCCAGGATGGTATTATGCACTTAGCGTGCTTGTGACCGATATTCAGTATTTCGTGGTAATGAGAAATTTAGCTCGGGTGTATCTCCTTACGTGAATTTTATTTTATTTGGATCGGGTGGCACGCCGCCACGGTTCGGGTGGCACACCCGCCACGGTTCGGGTGGCACGCCACCACAGGCATGTTATTTTGATCGGGTTGCGCCGTAACAGTATGATGTTGAGTACGGTTCCCTATATCTATTTTCTTGTGTTTTGTTTTCTATTTTCTGAGGAGAGTTCATAATAAGTTGCGTGAACTGAGTAGTCTTTTCCTGAGTCATTTCTTTACGTATCATGTTCGAGTTATGGCCTATTGGCGTGTTGTGGTATCATGTGAGACAGTTGGGCATGTTTGGGGTGATTTGTTGTCTGAGCAATTCATACTGGGTGAGAATAAATTATTGGACCAGGGATCATTGCAATAAGATTTTTTGAAGTATATTAAAGGACAAATACCATTAGTTGGTTCGTAATGAGGTAATGATTCTAGTCGAGAGGAGAGATTCAATGATTGGTTAAACCTGCAGTTGGTTGTAAATTTCTACACACCGCCTCCATTGTGGTGGTATTATAAGAGTTATAGCAAGACCTATATATATGTCATGAGATGCATTGGGAGCATCAGATTCGTGAAATTTTGGCTATTAAGGTTCAGGGAATGTCATTGTGGTTAGATGATGAATTATGCGGTGCATGGTGCTAATTCAGCAAAGATATGAAGTCATGTTCTGGTAACTCGTGTAGTGATTGATTTGGTGTTCACGTATTGGAAGCAGGCCTGACAGAGAATTTCAGATGTTGAAACCTGGTTCTAAGGCACATTTGCCTAAATAAAAGAAGATATCTTCAGATTTTTTCGAGCAAATGTACTCAACTGGGTTGTGGTAGCACGGGCAGGTGCAGGAGGTGTTAAACAGTGATTTCAGATAACTCCATAGCAGTTCTTAGCATGTTCGAGGACGAACATATGTTTAAGTGGGAGAGAATGTAACAACCTGACCGGTCGTTTTGACATCTAACGCGTCGCTTGGTGGTTAGGGGCCATGAGCAGCGTCATTTCAGATATCATGACTTGTAGGCATGGTCGGAATTGAATTCCGAAAGTTCTGAGTCAATTTGGAAAGAAAATTCTCATTTCGGAAGCCTTAAGTTGGAAGAATTGGCTAAGATTGGATTTTTGAGTAAATAACCTTGGAATCAGGATTTGAAGGTTCCAGCGGGTTTTTATGATGATTTCGGACTTGGTCGTATGTTTGGAGCGGGTTTTGGATGACACGGCAGTGTTTCGGCATATATTGTGGACGTTAGTAATTTGGAAGAAATTTCATAAGTTTGGGTTGAAGTGCATTTCAGTATTATTGATGTCCGTTTGGGATTCCGAGTCTGGGAATAGCTTCATATGGTGATTCTGGAGTTAGGAGCGCAATTGGAAGTGAATTTGGAGGCCCGTAGGTCAATTTGGAGTCATTTGGCTAAAGTTAGAAATTTGAAGGTTTTTAAAAACTCCGGCCGGAAGTGGAAATTTTGATATCGGGGTCAGATTCCGATTCCGAAAGTCGGAGCAGGTCCGTAATGTTGAATGTGACTTGTGTGCAATATTTGGGGTCAATTGGACGTGATTTGATAGGTTTTGGCATCGAATGTAGAAATTGGGATTTCTTAGTTTCATTAGACTCGAATTGGGGTGTGATTCGTGTTTTTAGCGTTGTTTGATGTGATTTGAGGTGTCGACTAAGTCCGTGATATGTTTTGAGACTTGTTGGTATGTTTGGACGGGGTCCCGAGGGGCTCGGGTGAGTTTCGGGGTGGTTTCGGACCATTTCTAGGCCATTTATAGCTGCTGGTTTTTTGGCAACTACAATGTGCTACGCGATCGCGGGGAATTGATCGTGATCGTGGGGAATTGATCGCGATGAGTAAAATGAGATAAATGGCCAGTGAATCGCGATCGCGGAAGTACTTTCGCGATCGCGTAGAGGAAAGTTTCTGCTGCACTGACCTGATTTTGGAAGCTTCTATCTTGCAATAGATAAAGAGCTTGGAGATGATACAAATATAAAAGTACTAGCCCTTTGTGTCTAGTTTTCAGAAAATCAAACCATTTGGAATTTTGAGTTGTTTTCAAAGAGTTATGATTGACACACTACAGCCTGACCGGGAAAAGTTTTGAAATTGCATTGTGTTGCATAGGGCTGAGTTTGGCAGATTATATCTCGTAATCTATAATGAATTGGGAATTTATAAAATAATGAATAGCCCTTGTTGTCTAGTTTTCAGAAAGGCAAACCATTTGCAATTTGGAGTTTCGTACGAAAAGTTATGACCATTATACTAGAGGCTGTCAGGAGGAGCTGGGCATTTGTTCTTCGCGATCGCGAAGCATTTCCCGCGATCGTGAAGGGAAGATTTTGGGCTGAAAAAAAGTTGTGCTTCGCGATCGCGACGAGTAAATACCTGGGCAGAAGTTATATATCGAAGTTTCAGGCATTTTTAGCATATTTGGAGCTATGGAGCTCGGATTGAAGCGATTTTCACCATATGGAATGGGGTAAGTGCTTTCTTCACAGTTTTGAGTTAAATACATGAGTATATATGGATTAGAACATGGCAATTAGTGAAAACTTAGGGTTTTGGTAGAAAACCTAGAAAGTGATATTTTTGGATTTTCACCACGAATTTGGCATGAAATTGAAAGTGGATTATATATTTGAGTTCGTAAAGTTTTGGGTAATCTTTATCTTCGAAAAATCTCGGAATCTGGGCACGTGGGCCTGAGGGTAATTTTGTCAACTTTTCGAGCGGAGTTGGGAATTTATATAAATTAAATTGTTAAAAGTATTTAGAGTATATTTTCATTTGCTTGCCCGTTATTTGATAATTTTGGGGCGTTGTACATCAATGTGAGTCGTCGGAAGGGCTTGGAGGTCGGTTATGAATCTTCAGAGCGAGGTAAGTCTCCTTTCTAACCTTGTAAGGGAGAATTGTCCCCATAGGTGAAATAATTAAATATGTGCTACTATTTTTGGGGGTTACGTACGCACGAGGTAACGAGAGTCCGTGTGTAGCTACTATTATGCTTATCCGGGTAGTCTAGGACCCGAAAGCATGCTTTAATTGCCGTACTTGTAACCTTATTGATGAAAATAAAGTGCTTAACCCTTATCGAACTTGGTAAATGAATTTCTGGAAAAGATTTAAATACTATTTTCATGACCATTAAAAGAAAAATTGTCATTTACTTGAGTACTTTTTTTCCCGATGTAGTCGGGGTGGACTGTTTGAATGTGCATGACTGTGTGTGACCGCTTTGCAATTTATATTCCGCGAGTGGGGTTATTTCTTCCACTACTCTTATGGGAGCGGGCCGTACGCCACAACAGGTTAATAGATGCATCTATATTTCGCGTTGTTCGACCCTTCGGCAGTGCACAATTTACATTTATGTTGGTTCGGGCCGTTCGACCCTCAGCATTGCTTGCGCATTATATTTACTGCGTACTTGCTGTAATTTTTACTTGATTACTGGCCTGGAGATTTTAAGTTGTCAACTGAAATGACGAGGATTTAAGAATATTAAATATGAAAGAAGTTGCTATTTCCTGTTGTTATTTGTTAATCATCTATGATATCCATACTTAGTGTCACCTTTGATTTTATTATATTGATCTCTAGCAAGTGTCAAATTTGACCTCTCGTCACTACCTCTTTGAGGTTAGGCAGGATACTTACTGTGTACGCGTTCTTTTCGTACTCATACTACACTTGCTATGCATTTTTATGCACAAGTACATGTATATCTAGTGGCCCCGCTTGACGCATTGATGTGGCTGACCTAGAGACTTACGAGAGCTGCTCCCCTTGAGACGACCCGCAGCCATCAGAGTCTTCCTCGGATGTATTATACTTTCTTATAGGTTTTGTATCATTCTTCCCAAAAAGTAAAAAATCGGCCCCGAGCCCGCTTGGTCGAAACACAAGGTCCGGATCAAAAACCGATCACCCATACACCCACGAGCCCGAATATATAATTAGTATCAGAATTCGACCTCAAATCGAGGTCCAAATTCCCAAATTTGAAAAAAAAGCCCTAATTCTCCTAAAAACCCTACTTTCTACCCTTCCAGAACAAGATTTAGGCCTAAAAATCTAGTGGGTGTTAATGGAAAATTAAAAAAATGAGATTAAGAACACGAACCTATGATTTGGTGAAGAAATCCTTCTTCAAAAATAAACCAAGGTCGGATTCTATGGAAAGAGATATGAAATTATGGCCTATTCCGGCTTTGGCTACTGTTTAAGAAAGTTGGGCTGGCCGTCTATGCGTTCGCGTGCCTTTGGCCGCATTCGCATAGGCTTATTCCCCCTGGCCTATGCGTTCGCGTCTAAGGGGATGCGTTCGCACAACTCACCTAGGTCGTGGCCAGCCCCCCCTCCTACTACCGTGCGTTCGCGGTTGACCTGGTGCATTCGCGTAGAGTAATTTCCCAATGCTCCGCGTTCGCACCCCAGGTCTATGCGTTCGCATAGAGCATAACCCAGCCCTTCCCCGTTTGTTCATTGCGTTCGCGTGGGTTACACGTTCGTACAGGGTAATTACTTGGACACTAGCAAACATCAATTACACCAGATTTTCTAAGTCCAACAACACTCCGACGCCTATCCGAAACTCACCCGAGCCCTCGGCTCCAAACCAAACATCCACACAACCTTAAAAACATCCTACGGACTTACTCGTGCAATCAAATCTCCAAAATAACATATTAAATGTAACGACCCGACAGGTCATTTTGAGTTCTAGGACCCCGTGCCCCTAAATGAGACTTCTCGTAGTTGCTTTTTCTGATTTCTGACTTGCGGGGACGGGTGGTTCGAGGTTTAGAGGAGTTTGGAGTAGTATAGGAACACTTAGTTAACTAAGTTGGCCTTAAAGGCCAAGTTTGACTTCAGTCAACATTTTCAGTAAACGACCCCAGAATCGAGATTTGAAGATTTCAGTAGGTTTGTATGATGATTTCGGACTTGGGCGTCTGTTCGGAACGGGTTTTGTATGACCCGGGAATATTTCAGCGCCAAATAGTGAAATAAGAATGTCCTTAAGTTCAAATTGAGGTTTGGAATGTCTTTTTGTGTTATCGAGATCTAAAAGGAATTCCGAGACCGGGAATAGTTCTGTTATGTCATTGATGACTTGCTTGCAAAATTTGGTGTCATTCCGAGTAGTATAGATAGGTTCGGCACATTGTTAGTGAATTCAAAGAACTTGAAGTTCTTAAGTTTGATCCAATAGGTTTTGGGGTGTGATTTTTATATTTAGCACTGTTTTGGACATTTCTAGGCTCAAGCGAGTCCACAGTATGATTTGGGACTTGTTGGTATATTTGGACGGGGTCTCGGGTGGGCCCAATTGTCATTCGGGCATCGAGCGAGGCAAAAACCAGCCAAAAATGACTGATGGTGCACCAGGTTTGGTGGGACTGCACCTGCGGAAGTCCAGTCGTAGGTGCGAGACTGCTCCTGCGGTCTAGTCTCCTAGGTGCAACTCCTTAGGGTGTTGCCAATTTTTGCAGGTGCGGGCCCCTTTCCGCAGAAGCGGAGCGGCAGGTGCGGACTTCCCATCGCAGGTGCGAAACTAGTCCCCCTTCTCCGCAGGTGCGGTCCTCGAGCCGCAGGTGCAAAAAGTCTGTAGGTAGTGCACTTCGATTTAAACTCAAGACTTAGCCATTTTTGAGCACTTTCTTCATTCTGGCGATTTTGAGAGCATGCAAGGAGGGTATTCGACCTAACTACTGTAAGGTAAGTAATTCCTACCTGAACACACTAGTAAATAAAGGTTGGCTTGCCTGACGGTAGTGTTGGGCGACATCGTGACCTGGGTTAGGATTTGGGTCGTGACAACATGGTATCAGAGCTCTAGGTTCACGTAGGTCTCATGAGTTACAGGCAAACCCAATAGAGTCTTGCGGATCGGTACGGAGACGTTTGTATTTATCTTCGGGAGGCTATAGGGTGTTAGGAAATTGCTCTTTATTCATCTTCTATCGTGCAATTGATGGTTTACTAAATCTCACTCTTCTATTCTCTCATAGATGGTGAGGACGCGCGCAACCGGCGTTCTGGACTCGGGAGGGGCCGCTACCCCCGTCATCCGAGGCCGTGGCAGAGGCCGGTTGAGGGAACCGACCCAAGGTAGGGGACGAGGACGTCCCAGGACTGTACCAGTTATACCCTCAGCAGATCCAGTAGATGATCCCATCACTGAGGAGCAGGGCGAGGTGCCCGCAACAGATCCTGCCCCTTTGGACTTTATGACAGCTCCAGGATTTCAGGAGGTCATGGGCAATATGATGAGGTTCATGGACACCATGACGCAGGCTGGTTTATTTCCAGCCGATCTGGCCATATCTCAGGAGGGAGGGGGAGCAGAGACCCCTACTGTACAAGCCGCCGGACATGCAGTAGTAGTATATCAGACCCCGGGTACACTGCCCATGGGCGGGGTTCAGCCAGTGGCAACAGCAGCACCTGAGCCCAGACCAACTGCGGACAACGATCCGCAGAAGTTATTAGATAGATGGACCAGACTACACCCTCCTATAATTCTGAGGTGAGCGCCATGAGGATGCTCAGGACGTTATTGATAGGTGTAGGGAAAGACTGCACAACATGAGGATAGTGGAGTCCCATGGGGTTGACTTCACTACTTTTCAGCTAGAGGGAAGGGCCCGCAGATGGTGGCAGTCCTATATTCTTGGCAGATCGGCAAATTCTCCTCCCCTCACTTGGGAGTAGTTCACTCAGTTAGTCCTGGACAGATATATTCCACCCTCTGAGAGGGAAGAGCTACGGTATCAGTTTGAGCAGCTTGAGCAGGGTCAGATGTCAGTGACTGACTACGAGGTTAGGTTTTATGAGCTGTCTCGTCATGCACTCATGATACTTCCTACTGACCCATAGAGAGTGCGGAGATTTGTAGCCGGGTTACACTCAGGCATTAGGGCCAACATGGCTCGAGAGGTGGAGATAGGGACTCCTTATCAGCTTATGGTAGAGATTTCTTGTAGGATTGAGGGTTATCGGTCGAGGAGCAGAGAGCAGGGGCAGCAGGATAAGAGGGCTAGATTTTCTGGAGATTTCAGAGGTGCTCCAGCCAGGGGCAGAGGCCAGTTTGGTAGGGGCCAGTCCAGTAGGCCCCCATATTCAGGACCACCACCACCTCCCCGAGGTGCTCCCACGAGGCCTTATTTCAGCGCTACGCCGGAGAGTTCTTATCGCCCACCAGCCATTCAAGGTTCCGCCGGTGGGTATTCTGTTCATCAGCGGTCTACCAGCCCTTATTTCAGTGCCATGCCAGAGAGTTCATACTGTCCTCCAGCTATTCAGGGTCCTTTAGGGCAGTAGGCTATGGTTCCGAGAGGTTGTTATGAGTGCGAGGATCCAGGCTATATCAAGAGGACTTGTCCCAGGCTTCGGGGCAAGGCCGTGTAGCAAATTCATCAGCCTATGATTACCGCACCGGCAGTTCGGCCACCTAGAGGTAGAGAACAAGTTGGTAGAGGTCGTCCTAGAGGTGGGGTCCAGGAAGGGGGAGCCACGCCAGTTCCTGTTCATTCTGGTGGAGGCCAGTCGTCTGGCGCTCCAGCTAGATTCTATGCTATTCCGACCAGATCAGATGTAGTGGCCTCAGCCGCCATGATCACAGTTATTATTTCAATTTGCGGTAGAGTTGCATCGGTATTATTTGATCCAGGGTCCACTTATTCATATGTATCATCCTTATTTTCTCATTCCCTAGATATTCCTCGTGAGTCCTTGGGTACTCTTGTTTATGTGTCCACTCCTGTGGGTAATTCTATGGTTGTGGACCGGATCTATCGGTCCTGTGTGGTTATATTTTGTGGGTTCGAGTCAAGAGCAGACCTCATGTTGCTTGATATGGTTGATTTTGAGGTTATCCTGGGCATGGATTGCATGTCTCCCTATCATGCTAGATTTCGATGCCAAGACTGTTACTCTAGCCATGCCCGAGTTGCCGAGATTGGAGTGGAGAGGTTCCTCAATTAGTGCCGCTAGTCGGGTTATTTCCTTCCTGAAGGCTCGATATATGGTCGAGAACGGTTGTTTGGCTTATCTTGCTTATGTGCGGGACACCACTGTCGAGTCTTCGACGATTGATTCAGTGCCAGTAGTTCGAGAGTTTGATGATGTATTCCCTTAAGACCTTCCAGGCATGCCACCGGATCATGACATTGATTTCTGCATTGACTTAGCTCCAGGCACCCAGCCCATATCTATTCCCCCATATTGTATGGCTCCGAAGGAATTGAAGGACTTGAAGGAATTGAAGGAATTGAAGGAAAAACTTGAGGAGTTGTTAGCTAAGGGGTTTATCAGACCGAGTGTATCGCCTTGGGTTGCTCCAGTGTTATTTGTGAAGAAGACGGATGGGACTATGCGGATGTGTATTGACTACCGCCAGTTGAACAAGGTCACCATCAAGAACAAGTATCCGTTACCGCGTATCGATGATTTTTTTGACCAGTTGCAGGGTGCTCGGGTGTTTTCTAAGATTGATTTGAGATCGGGGTACCATCAGCTGAAGATTCAGGACTCGATGTTCGAAAGACCGCCTTTCGTACGAGAAATGGTCACTATGAGTTCCTGGTGATGTCTTTTGGCTTGACTAATTCCCCAGCAAAATTTATGGACTTGATGAACAGGGTGTTCATGCCTTATATTGATTCTTTTGTCATCGTCTTCATGGACGACATTCTGATTTACTCACATAGCCTGGGGGAGCACGAGCAGCATTTGAGGGTGGTGCTCCAGACTTTGCGGGAACAGAAACTGTATGCTAAGTTCTCCAAGTGTGAGTTTTGGTTGGGTTCTGTGGTGTTATTGGGGCATGTGGTATCCGGAGAGGGTATCAAGGTTGATTCTAAGAAGATTGAGGCAGTTCAGAGTTGGCTACGCCCTACTTCAGCTATAGAGATCAGAAGCTTCTTGGATCTAGCAGGTTATTATCGGTGATTTGTGGAGGGCTTTTCCTCCATTGCAGCCCCTCTGACTAGGTTGACCAAGAAAAATGCCTCATTTCGATGGTTCGATGAGTGTGAGGCGAGCTTTCAGAAGCTCAATACAACATAGACCTCAGCACCAGTTTTAGTGTTGCCTTCCGGTTCTGGGATGTATACAGTTTATTGTGACGCTTCACGTATTGGTTTGGGTTGTGTGTTGATGCAGGATGAGCGAGTTATTACATATTCTTCACGGCAGCTGAAAGTTCATGAGAAGAATTACCATATGCACGATCTGGAGTTGGCGGAGATTGTTCATGCTCTTAAGATTTGGAGGCATTACTTGTATGGGGTTCCTTGTGAGGTTTATACAGATCACCGCAGTCTGCAACACTTGTTCAAGCAGAGGGGTCTTAATTTGAGGTAGCGCAGGTGTCTTGAGTTGCCGAAGGATTATGACATAACCATTCTTTATCATCCGGGCAAAGCGAACGTGGTAGCGGATGCCCTAAGCTGGAAGGCGGAGAGTATGGGTAGATTGGCTTTCATTTCAGCAGAGGAGAGACCTCTAGCTTTGGACATTCAGTCCTTGGCTAATCGTCTGGTAAGGTTGGACCTTTCCGAGCCCAGTCGGGTTCTTGCATGTGTGATGGCCCATTCTTCATTATTGGGGGAGATCAAGACTTGGTAGTATAATGATCCGCACTTGGTGGCTCTCCGAGATATAGTGGTACGGGGTGGTGCCAAGGAGGTTTCTATTGGCGAGGAGGGTGTTCTGAGACTTCAGGGTCGCTTATGTGTCCCCAATGTTGATGGCCTGAGGGAGATGATTCAAGAGGAGGCTCATAGTTCTCGATATTCTATTCATCCTGGTGCTACGAAGATGTATCACGACTTGAGGCAGCATTTCTGGTGGAGATGGATGAAGAAAGACATAGTGGAGTATGTACCTAGGTGTTTAAATTACCAGCAGGTTAAGTATGAGCACCAGAGGCCAGGAGGCCTACTTCAGCAGATGCCTATACCTGAGTGGAAATGGGAGCGCATCACTATGGACTTCATAGTTGGATTGCCTCGAACCTTGCGGAAGGTTGATGTAGTTTGGGTCATTGTGGATAGGTTGACCAAGTCGGCACATTTCAATCCAGTAGCTACTACTTATACTTTTGACAGGTTGGCCCAGATATACATTTGGGAGATAGTTCGGTTGCATAGTGTGCATGTGTCCATTATATCAGATCGAGGTCCCCAGTTCACCTCGCACTTCTGGAGAGTCGTACAGAGTGAGTTAGGCACCCGGGTAGAGCTCATCACAGCATTCCACCCTCAGACCGACGGGCAGTCGGAGCGGACAGTTCACATATTGGACAGGTTGTTCGAGGTTTGGAGGAGTTTAGAGTAGTATAGAAACACTTAGTTCCCTAAGTTGGCCATAAAGACCAAGTTTGACTTCAGTCATTATTTTCAGTAAACGACACCGGAATCGAGATCCGAAGATTTTAGTAGGTTCGTATGATGATTTCGGACTTGGGCGTGTGTTCGGAATGGATTTTGGATGACCCGGGAACATTTAAGCGCCAAATAGTGAAATAAGAATTTCCTTAAGTTCAAATTGAGGTTTGGAACGTGTTTTTGTGTTATCGAGGTCCAAACGGAATTCCGAGATCGGGAATAGTTCCGTTATGTCATTTATGATTTTCTTGCAAAATTTGGTGTCATTCCGAGTAGTATAGATAGGTTCGGCGCATTGTTAGCGAATTCAAAGAACTTGAAGTTCTCAAGTTTGATCCAATAGATTTTGAGGTGGGATTTTTAGATTTAGCGTTGTTTCGGACGTTCTGAAGGCTTGAGCGAGTCCGTATTATGATTTGGACTTGTTGGTATATCTGGACGGGGTCTCGGGTGGGACCATATGCCATTCGGTCATCGAGCGAGGCAAAAACCAGCCAAAAATGACTGCTGGTGCACCAGGTCTGGTGCGACCACACCTACGGAAGTTCAGTCGCAGGTGTGAGACCGCTCATGCGGTCCCAGTCTCGCAGGTGCGACTCCTGAGGGAGTTGCCAATTTTCGCAGGTGCGGGGCCCTTTCCGCAGAAGCGGAGCCGCAGGTGGGGACTTCCCACCGAAGGTGCGGACTTCCCACCGCAGGTGCGAAACCAGGCCCCCTTCCCCTTCTCCGCAGGTCCGAGACTTTTCTCGCAGATGCGAGACCGCAGGTGTGGTCCTCAAGTCGCAGGTGCGATAATCCTGTAGGCAGTGCACTTCGATTTAAACTCAGGACTTAGCCATTTTTGAGCACTTTCTTCATTCTTGGTCGATTTTGAGAGCATGCAAGGAGGGTATTCGACCTAGCTACTGTAAGGTAAGTAATTCCTACTATATACTTAGCTTAATACTTGAATTCCTAGGTAGATTAACACGTTAAATTAGTGGAAATCATGGGTTTAGAGTAAAACCCAGGTTTTTGAATAAAATGGGAAATTTCCAAGAAATGTGTTACGGAATCGTACAACACCCATTTAATATTGATCCTTAGGCTATGGGTAAGTATTTCCTACGCAAGTTTCCAGAATCCGAGCATGTGGGCCCGGGGGTATATTTTGGGATTTTGCAATTTAGGCTGAAATAATCATTTAAATAGGGAAATTTCGTACTTTTGAGTATAGATTGATTTATTTATGCAACATTTGACTAGTTATCGAGTCCTTGGGCGACAAATTTGGAGTTTCGGGCGCGTTCTTGATCCGGAAAGTAGGCTTGACACGAGGTAAGTCTCCATTCTAACCTCGTAAGAGGGAATTGTCCACATAGGTGAATATAAATAATTTCATGTCTTTATTTGTGGGGGGCTACGCACGCACAAAGTGACGAGAGTCCGTGCGTAGATACTATTATGTCGTGTCGAAGAGTACAAGCATGCTTTATGTGTCGTAACTATAATCGTAAATGTTAATTTAGGTTGCCTAATATCATTGAATTATTAAGTGAACATTTAGGAGGTTACATTCTGAAATTTATATTATTGAAACCTTCTCTGTAAGTATATTCTCTACTGAATTTCTTGATTTCCTGTTATTTATGAGTATATATATGGGAACCCCCGTCGCATGTATGATTCGCGAGCGTGGTATCCCTACTATTATGTCAACCGCGTCGCATGTTCGATTCGTGAGCGGTGTAATAGATGCATATATGGTTTGAGTCGTTCGACCTTTCGGCAGTGCACATTTATTTTCGCGTTGCGTCAGCCGTACGTTCACGACATGTTATGTGTTTGTTAGATATTGGGTGTTCTGTCATTATGTATCTGTTAAATACTATGAGAAATGAAAACTAGGTAAATTGTATGCTAGAAAACTTGACACGTACCGGTAATTGTAAAGAATATTTGATGTTACTGTCTTCATTATTATTCATAAAGTGCCATTCCTGCTTAGCTTTACACTTAAAACATATTATTCTGACCCTAGTAAGTGTCACGTCGACCTCTCGTCACTACTTCTTCGAGATTAGGCAGGATACTTACTGGGTACATATTGTTTATGTACTCATGCTACGCTCTGTACTTAATTGTACAGGTTCTGAGGCAGGTGCATCTGGGTTCCAGTCCGTAGCTCGTCCTTGAGTTGTTACTGGTCGAGGTTTCATGGTGAGCTGCTCTTCTTGGCGATTTCCAGCAGCACTCTGGAGCTATTCTTTTGTTATTTCTATCTATACTTACTCAAACAGTAGGACATGCTTTCATTCTTTTGATATTATTCTACTAGATGCCTGTAGACTTGTGACACTAGTTCTTGTCACACACACGCTAGTAGACTTTATTTTTGAATGTAATCGTAAATTATGACTTCACGATTATTTATTTTGCATAAAAGTTTGCCTAAGTTATCCGTTTCTACTTAAATGTCTCAACTAAGTTAAGCAACTGTTGAAAAATATTTTTAGTAAACTACCTGAAATCACTAGTAAATAAAGGTTGGCTTGCCTGACGGCAGTGTTGGGCGCCATCGTGACCTGGGTTAGGATTTGGGTTGTGACATTAAACAACTAATTTAGCATAGAAATGAAAGAAAAATCTCAAAACTTTCAAAGTTTAGAATTTCACAACTACGTGTCCAAATCACGTCAAATGATCTCCGTTTCTTACCAAATTTTACAGGCGCAACTCAAATATCATATTAAACCTGTACCGGGTCCAATACCATCAATTTCAGATAAAATCAAATTTCCAAAAACTCTTATAATTTCAATTAAACAATTATTTTCAAAAATTCATTTCTCGGGCTTGGGACCTCGGAATTAAATTCCGGGCATACGCCCAAGTCCCATATTGTCCTACAGACCCTGCGGGACCGTCAAATCTTGGGTACAGGTCCGTTTACCCAAAATGTTGACCAAAGTCAACTTAACTTTAATTTTTAAAGACATAATTATCATTTTTCTCAATTTTTCATACGAAAGCCTCTCGGATATACGCCCAGGATACACACGCAAAACGAGGTGAGATAAAAGGAGGTTTTCAAGGCCTCAGAAGTCAGTTTTGACTTTTAAAATAAGGGATGACCTTTCGGGACATCACGGGAAATCTTCGCTAATGCAGAGAATTTGAGCGCACATGCGGCACCGCAGGAGCAGATCCTTGAGCGCAGAAGCAGAGTGGAGCGCAGGTGTGGTTGGCCATGCGCACCTGCGGTTGCGCAGATATGAATAATTTTTTTTTTCATATTTTGAGTTCTGGACTTCGGATTTGGGAGCGATTTTTGGGGGATTTCAAGCTAATCGATTGGGTAAGTGTTCTTCACCTAGTATTTAATGTATTCCATTATTTTACCTTCATTTCTATCATTAAATTTGTGTTTTTGCTTGAGGAAAGTGTTGGTTTTTGAAGAAAAATTTCTAAAATCAAAAATCATGATTTGAGGGACGAAATGGTATCAGAATTTTATAATTTTTGTATGGACTCATATTGGAATAGGTGTTCGAATTTTGTAAAATTTGTCGAGTTCCGAGATGCGGGCCCGAGGGTCAGTTTTTGGGTCGACTTTTGGATTTTTGTTGAAGATTTAGACTTTATTATCCGGAATAGTTTCTTATGAATTTTATTTGTGCATTGAAGTTATTTAGGTTAGATTTGAGTCGTCTGGAGGCCTTTTCACCCGAGGAGTTCATTTTAGAGTACCGGGTCGTCGTATTCGAGGTAAGTATCTTGCCCTACCTTGTGTGGGGGAACTACTCCTTCGGATTTAAGTCTCCTATGTTGATTGTAGTTAGTGTACGTGAGGTGACGAGTGCGTGCTCGGACTTATTAGTGGGAAGTTGGCCTTTAGAGTTCTTAGGTCCTTATATTTACTGTGTATGAAGTTGTTCTTGATACGTTGTGTTCCTGCTTGCTAGTTTCACTTCTACATGCTTTAATTAAAGATAATTTCCTAGGATTTCCTCTTACTGTCAAATTGAAGCTTATTTGACTTAACTGCATATTTTACCTCTTTCCTCGTCATGATATATTTTTCATAAACTGCCTATCTTTAATTGAAATTTCTATTATCTCATCCTATAATTGTTTAGCCTTAATTGGAGTTACGATTATCTTATGCTGCTTATTCTTAATTGAATTGTTGAAATCTTTCGTAAATGCCCAACCTCCAAAAGAGTTTAGATAACCTCTACTGTAGATGACTTACCTTTATTTGGGACTATTTGACTCGTGTTGGCTTCTTATTGTTGATTTGAATATTGTGAAATTGTTGGTACATTATTTGCTTTACTCTTGTTAAGTTATTCTCCTTGCGCCTAGTTTTCTTTATTGTGGTTATTCCTTGTGAATGAGTTTTACTGTTCATTTCGATTTAAAGTGCTTGAGTTGATTTAATTGCCTTACATTGCATTACTGTCATTGTTGTTTTTCTGTACTTGATGTGATGATGTACGAGATTTATGTCGTGCTATAGTTGTTATCTCTGTTGGTCACTCTGCATATTTAAATTAGGATTACGGAACGTATTATGAGATATCCCTCTGTACTACATATTTATTTTGTGACTAAGGATGTATTCCGAGAGATCCCCCTGTACTGCATATTTATTTTGGGACTACGGACGTATTCCGGGAGATCTCCCTGTATTGCATATTTATTTTGGGACTACGGACGTATTCCGGGAGATCCCCCAACACTGCTTATTTATTTTGGGACTATGGACGTATTCTGGGAGATCCCCCTGTACTGCATAATAAATTCGGGACTATGGGACGGGATCCCGGTAGATTCACCTGTTGATATATCTGTGTTCAGAGCTGTTAACCCTTTATACTTAGGTGTCACACGGTGACTTATACTCGAAGGATATTTACTTGAAGAGTGGTATTTGAACAATATTTATTTTGAAGAAATTATGTATGAAAGAAATTTATTTGAAAAGTATATTTGAAAAAGATTTATCTTCAAGAAACTATGTTTGAAAGACATTTATTTGAAAAGTTTATACTTGAAGGATGTATATTTCAAAAGAATTTCTCATTGGAAAGGATTTTATTCTAAAGACCTCAATTTAAGAACTTACGGGTGAAAGTTTACACTTGAAGGATTTGACTGATTTATTGGGGTTGTTGGCTAAGTCCTGATGTGGAAACTATCGCAGTGTTGAGTTACTATTTGCCCTTATTGTATTGTGATTTTTCAGATTTGGGCTGTGTTCCCGTCTATCCTTCTGAGTCTTATTATGGTGTTCCGCTATTACTTGTTGTTTCTCCTTCCTTATCGTAGTTGGTTTGTTATTAGCCATATCGTGTAGTCATTAGATAGATGTCATATTATGTCATTCCTATACCTATGCTTGTTCAGTTTATTAGACCAGTGGGTGTCTTGACTAGTCCTCGTCACTACTTCAACGAGGTTATTCTTGATACTTACTGGGCACCGCTGTGGTGTTCTCATACTACACTTCTGCACATTTTTTTGCAGGTCCATGTATTGATTATTAGTAGTTGTGAGGATCCTTGCTGAGGAGACTCAAGGTAAACCTGTTGCTGCGTTCGCAGGCTTCGGAGTCGCCTTCTTACTTTGCATTCAACTGTTTTACTCATTTCCAAACAGTTGTATGTAGAATTTGTATCAAACTCTGTAGAGCTTATGACTTGTACTACCGGTCTTGGGAAATTGTAAATTTTTGTAAGCATTTCTATATCAAGACTGTTAAATTTCTTTATATTGTTGTTTGTCAGTAAATTTTAGGCTTACCTAGTCCCTAAGACTAGGTTCCATCACGATACCCGACAGAGGGAAAGATTGGGTCGTGACAAGTTGGTATCAGAGACCTAGGTTCATAGGTGCTATGAGTCATAAGCGAGTTTAGCAGAGTCTTGCAGATCGGTACGGAGACGTGTGTACTTATCTTCGAGAGGCTACGGAACTATTAGGACAATTTCACTTCCTTCATTCCTATCATGCGAGTTCATTGATCTTGAAGTTTGAAATTTATCATTCCACTCTCTCAATGATGGTGAGGACACGAGTTGCGGTTCCTGATGATATTACCCGTAGAGCAGATGTCGCTAGGGTTAGAGGTAGAGGCTAACAAAGGGCAGGTGTCATAGCTAGGGCACCTACTAGAGCAGCAGTTGAGAAGCCACATTAGTTCCAGTTGGGGCAGGTACTGGAGGTGCCTGCTGTTACCCCCGGACTTCAGGAGACTTTAGCACAGTTCCTGAGCTAGTTAGGTATATTGTCTTAGGCGGGGTTATATCCGGTTGCACCAGTTACTTCACAGAACGGGGGAGGAGCCCAGACTCTCGCCGCCCACACTCCGGAGAAGCGAGTTCATGTTGGTCAGGTTCCAGGTGTCATGGTGACACAGTCTATGGTTGCAGTTCAGCTTATGGTCAGAGCAGCAACATCCGAGGAAGGGCAACTTAGATTTGCAAGGTTCAAGAGATATAACCCTCTTACCTTCAGCAATTTGGCTTCAGAGAGTGCATATGGTTTCTGGAGGTTTGCAATACCATTCTCCGCATTACGGATATTGTTGAGACGAGTGGGATTGCTTTTATTACGTTCCAGCTTAAGGGAGCGGCTTATCACTGGTGGCAGGCATATGAGATGGGTAGCCCGAATGATGCAACTTCACTTACATGGATTCAGTTTTCAGAGATATTTTTTAGAAAGCTTGTACCTCAGTCACTTTGGGATGCATGTCGCGCGGAATTTGAGCAGTTGCATCGGGGCACTATGTCAATATTGGAGTATGTCGTCAGATTCAGTGATTTGGCCCGACATGCACCTGCCTTGGTCGCTTCAGTTAGAGCGCGAGTCCATAGATTCATGTAGGGGATTAGGAACGATATTCGGTTCAACATAGCTCGAGAGTTGGAGTCATATGTTTTGTTCCAGCAGGTGGTAGGGGTCACTCGCTGGTTAGAGGGCATGTGGGACAAGGAGCGAGAGGATAGACGAGATCAGGAGAGGGAGTACAGGGAGGTGAAGAGGCATCGTAGACTAGAGAGATCTACTGGTCCTTATTTTCGAGGCAGGGTACGACATGGTAGAAGTTTTGTGGGTAAGAGTTGTCACGACCCGATTTACCCTCCGAAAGGCATCGTGACGGCACCTAGTATCTACGACTAGGTAAGCCTATTTGCGAAAAAGATATTAAATAGAAACAATAAAATAAAGACAGAATAAAGTAAATCTACACATGGAACATCGCCACTTGGAACGTACAAAATACAACTTCCCAAAACCCAGAATATCACAACAGTCACAAGCTCTGTCTCAAATAGCTCTATATAACGTAAGGGAAATACATGAAAATCTTATCTAAGTCTGGAGTGGAAGGTGACTCGAAGGACTCTGTGAACGCGGCAAAATTACCTTTCGGTCTCCTTGAAGCAGCCTCTCGGACCCCTAGCCAAAAACTGAGTGTTGGTACCTGGATTTGCACACGAAAAACATGTGCAGGAAAGGGCGTGAGTACACTACAATTGGTACCCAGTAAGTGCCAAGCCTAACCCAGTCAAGTAGTGACGAGGTCACGTTAAGGCTCTACTGGATTTTTATAAGTAAAACCGTTTAAAATAGTACAGAGGAATATAAATTCTAAGGTAAGCAGTAGAAACAAATAAATCACCAAAGTAAAACAGTGACAGGGAGCCCTTGGCTCAGTACAAAATATCACACGGTGGAATCTTCTGAGATACGTCCCGTAATTCCAAATGTAAAGATGCAGTACAGGGGGAAAGCTCTCGAAATTCGTCCGTAGTCCCAATTTAAATATGCAGTACATGGGGCAAGCTCCCGGAATACGCTCGTAGTCCCAATTTAAATATGCAATGCGAATGAATGTCGGATACGGTGTATTTAAACAACCCAGGAAAAGAATCACAGACAAGAACAAGATAAAGACTAACTAACACAGTGCACATTATATCAAATAGGGAATTTAGGTAAAATAGGTAGGCATGCTTCTTCCTAGTCTAAACTACGCAAGTAGCACATTAGACAGTGAAAAGGGAATAAAAATGCTTTATGGCATGGATAGGAAAAATGGAATTAAGAAACAATGGCCCGTGTACGTACTCGTCACCTCACGTACACTGCACCCATATAACAAATAGTATCAAAACAACCTAAGGGCAAGTCCCCAACACAAAGTTAGGCAAGCCACTTACCTCGACAACGCTACTCAACTCAAAACCACACTCTTGCCACGAGTACCCGACTCCGAATGTCCTGAATCTATTCAATTCAATTGCATAAAGTAAATATCATTGTAAGAAATCTAT
Source organism: Nicotiana paniculata (assembly GCA_005239505.1). Lineage (NCBI taxonomy): Eukaryota > Viridiplantae > Streptophyta > Magnoliopsida > Solanales > Solanaceae > Nicotiana > Nicotiana paniculata. The sequence continues at coordinate 2,348 of MDKI01254010.1, read as the reverse complement.
CTAGCTAATTAGTTCAAGGCTAATACGCAGTCTTAGGAAAATCGTCCAAAAAGTCCCCCGAGCCCACGCTCGGAATCGCGTAAAAGTTACAAATTCCGGACACCCATTCATTCACGAGTCTAACCATACAATAAACTATAGACGTATTTCGGGAGATCCCCATGTACTGCATAATAAATTCGGGACTATGTGACGGGATCTCGGTAGATTCCCCTGTTGATATATCTGTGTTCAGAGCTGTTAATCATTTATACTTAGGTGTCAGAGGGTGACCTATACTCGAAGAATATTTACTTGAAGAGTGGTATTTGAAAAGTATTTATTTTGAAGAAACTATGTTTGAAAGACATTTATTTGAAAAGTATATTTGGAAAACATTTATATTGAAGAAACTATGTTTGAAAGACATTTATTTGAAAATTTTATACTTGAAGGAAGTATATTTCAAAAGAATTTCTCATTGGAAAGGATTTTATTCTAAAGACCTCAATTTAAAAACTTACGGATGAAAGTTTACACTTGAAGGATTTGACTGATTTATTGGGGTTGTTGGCTAAGGCCTGATGTGGAAACTATCGCAGTGTTGAGTTACTATTTGCCCTTATTGTATTGTGATTTTTCGGATTTGAGTTGTGTTCCCGTCCATCCTTCTGTGTCTTATTATGGTGTTCCGCTATTAGTTGTTGTTTCTCCTTCCTTATCGTAGTTGCTATGTTGTTAGCCATATCGTGTAGTCATTAGATAGATATCATGTTCTGTCATTCCTATACTTATGCTTGTTCAGTTTATTAGACCAGTGAGTGTCTTGACTAGTCCTCGCCACTACTTCACCGAGGTTAGTCTTGATACTTACTGGGCACCGCTGTGGTGTGCTCATACTACACTATGCACATTTTTGTGCAGATCCAGATATTGATCATTAGTAGCTGTGCTACTACTTTCTGAGGAGACTCAAGGTAAACCTGCTGCTGCGTTCGCATGCATCGGAGCCACCTTCTTACTTTGCATTAAACTGTTTTACTCATTTCCAAACAGTTTAGAAGTTGTAGCAAACTTTGTAGAGCTTATGACTTGTACTACCTGGTTTGTGAAATTATAAATTTTTGTAAGCATTTCTATATCAAGATTGTCAGATTTTATTTATTATTGTTGTTAGATAGTAAATGTTAGGCTTACCTAGTCCCAAAGACTAGGTTCCATCACGATACCCGACAGAGGGAAAGATTGGGTCGTGACATAATGGAATATAATTCTTATATTCTTATTAGGAAAACCAATTTAATGGTTGCTCATAGATTAAATTTTTTCTAATAAGAATTATCCTAAACTAAACTAAATATAAGCATTTAATTTATGAAAAACACATTTAATTAATTTTTCAATACTAATTTTTCATAAATTAAACTGTATTATAACCATTTAGTTTATGAACAATCATTCAATTAATCGTCCTTATAAGAATATGAAAATCATAATCAATTACTTAGATAATAATAATTCTTCGATTATAATTTTAAAGATTATATAGTTATAATAATTTATATTTAATAATCAAAAAATTATAAGATTTATAATTAGAATTTTGGTTAATAAAATTCATATAGTGTAAATATAACTAAAATTTTAATAACTAAATTTAGAAAGAAAGATATAAAAAAATAAAAAATTTCAAGCGGTAGATTAAACTATATATAATTTTTATATCAAAAAATATAAAAAATAATTTTGTTTTATGTATAATACAAAATAACAACTATTAAAAATGTTGGTAGATTTTTTAACGAAATAATAAAAGGTTTTTTTTTTTTTTTTTTTTTACTTTAGATGAATTTAAAAATCAGAATTTTTTAATAAATATTAAATTATTTTAATTACATTGAAAATTAATTATAAATATTAAAGTATTTATATCTAAATACTGAAACTAAAGAATCAAAAAAGAAATAGGAAAACAAAATAGTGTTACTAGAGGACAAACTTTGGACCTCAAAAACAAAACCAACTTATTACTTAGCTTTTAACCATTGCACCACGCAGCCATCTGCTTCTCTTTTGATACATTAAATTCTATTTATCTGTTTTTCCTACGCCATGTATATAAAAGACTTTATACATATAACGCCCATTAACATTCAAAACGGACGTTAAGATATAGCGTTCTTTTAAAGGGCGCTATATATATTTAGTCACTAAATTTTTTTTCTACGCATTTTAATCGTTTGAGTAAAAAAAGACCATATTTTGGTTTCGGACTCTTCTACATACAAAGACTAATAGCTTCACTGATATATATATACATATATATATATATATATACATATATATATATATATATATATATATATATA
>ML326099.1:0-15271 GCA_005239505.1 Nicotiana paniculata | reverse complement strand
AAACTCGGACCTCACCGAAATAGGCACCCCGGCGTTATGGGTCTAACGCCTGGGTAACGCCAGTCCAACCCAGGCGTTATGGGTCTAACGCCTGGGTAACGCCAGTCCAACCCAGGCGTTATGGGGGTAACTCCAGGCCACCCCAGGCGTTTTGGCTATAACGCCTGGGTAACGCCAGGCCACCCCAGGCGTTTTGGCTGTAACGCCTGGGTAACGCCAGGCTTGTCCCGGATCACTCCTTTTCGACTCTTGCACGTATTTTCCGACGTTTATGCTCTCATTTAGCTCGGCTTCCATTTTCAACTCACCTGCACATTAAATAAACTCCATTAGGCACACATGACGTGTATTTTTATCATTAAAACACCTAAAATGCACGGTATATAATGCTAAAAATCATGAATTCTAGCCACGCATCACCACACTAAGATAATATTTATCCCTTCCAATATTCCAGTACCTATATTTGTAGTACTCATATCTAGCTGTACAATTTTAGAGTGCACCATCTGGGTGTCTCACAAGGAGAACTATTAGCACATTTGCGATATCCTTCAGAAATGTTAACTAACGCAAACAATCCCTCCACCATTTTGGGTTACTCTAACCCCAGTCGGATCCTGATATCCCGTCCTTCTCTTAAACCATATCTTTTAGCTCCCATAGGGTATAACTGAGATGGTTGTGGTCGATTGTACATACATCTGTTATTGTTGAAGGTAACTCAAAAGGCTTATATTTTTCTACCTGAATTGTAAATACTGATATTCTTCATTAAATGGGCACCTCATACCCTTCTTCACCTTGTTTCTTTTACTTGTTGAAACTTGTATCTACTTTCTGAATCTCTCATTGCTTTTCAAAATATGGGTGGATAGATATTATTTCCATAAGGCTCCTTATCAAGAAGCTTAAACCTCATTAGTACACACACATGTTCTGCTGAAGTCCATAAATACCGGGTATTATAGATTAGACCATATTTTATCTCAAAATATCAAAATTCGACGAAACTCATTTTTTTCGATTCGCTCACCCTCTCACCTTCACGAATTTTTTCTTATCACTTGCTTGAAATAGAATAATACTTATAATCTCAAAATAATCTCATTCCCGAGCTTACGTCGATTATCTTACGATGAAACTTTAACGTACGAAATTGCGGGATGTAACATCTCATTTCGGAGCTTTTATCAATTTACTTATGGCGTAATTTCACGTACGAAAATATGGGATATAACACAATTGAATTCAAAATTAAACTAATTTTCTTTATCAAATATATTTAAAATAGTTACTATAATAATGACTCATTAATATAATAGTCTGAAAATGAATCTAGACATAGTTTTGGAATATTTATTTTTGAGATATCAATAGTATTTTCTATGAACCCCCCACACATCTCAAAAAAAATATTAAGAAAAATAGTGAAAAAAATAATTGTTGGGTTTTGACAAATGAGCATAATGCATCGAATCTGGTGTCTCTTGGACTATGAACCAGACCTAGACAAAATAAGATTAAACGTACAGAACAATTGGTGAAATTTAGAAATTCTATGAACCAAGAATTATTTTGTAAATTTAGTGTCTTATCTATCACATTATACCCGCACACACTTTGTTGTTTGTCACAGTTTTGTGCTAATAGGCCATGCGCGCGCCTGGTTTTCACGAGTGCTCTAGAAATTTTTTGCCATAAATTTCATAGGAGCGGCCCCACTCCACACTCATATAGGTCCATCTATTAAGTGTATTCTGCAGAGTAATACACCACTTATAAAAGGCTATGGATTAGAGGATTAATAATTTAATAACTCAGCCTCTCATTCCTTACGGTCTAGCACTATATAGACATACCATAGGAAGGGACATAATTTAGTAGTGCATATTTAATCAACTAATGACTTGTTATTACCCATACGAATCTACTTCATGTGATTTTCAATCACAGAGGTTGGGTTACCATCTTTGTTGATATAAATCAAATTGACAATAGTCACATTCCCCTCGATGTTTCAGATATTAATTTTCTTCCCAGAGGTTAAGTCAAAGGATCGGCCAGATTCACTTCTGATTTCACATAATCTATGGAAATAATTCCATCTCTTAGCAGCTGCTTCATCACATTATGTCTTAATCGGATATGTCTACTCTTCCTATTGAAGGATTTATTTTTAGCAATGGATATTGCAGCTTGGCAATCACAATGCATTGACACAGAAGGTGTCGATTTTATTCCTAGTAGAATACTTGCCAAAATGTTCTTTAAGCACTCGCCCTCATTGCCAGCTAATTCCAATGCCACAAACTCATATTCCATGGTAGATCTAGCTATTATTGTTTGTTTAGCGGTATTTCCATGCCACGTCACCCCACCAAGGGTGAACACATAACCACTAGTGGATTTTGTCTCATCTGAATCAAAGATCCAATTAGCATCACTGTATCCTTCTAGTACAGTGGGAAATCCACTATATTTAATATCATAGTTCATGGTACCTCTCAAATATTTCATTACTCTTACTAATGCATTACAATGATCATGACTCAAGTTTTGAGTATATCTACTCAATCTACACACAGCATATGCAATATCAGGTCTAGTAAAATTCATCAAATGCATTAGATTACCAATAACTTGAGCATTTTTTTTATCTACAACATCTCCCTTTTTTTTTAATTGGCTACTAGTATCATAAGGAGTACTTACAGGTACCACATCAAAACAGTCAAATTTTTTAAGAATTCTTTCAACATAATTTTCTTGAGTCAACATCAAGCTATTTCCATCTCTTATAATTTTCAAGCCTAAAATAACACTAGCTTCTCCCATGTCTTTCATATCAAAATTTGAAGACAAGAAAATTTTGGTTTTATGCACCAGATCAAGACTAGAACTAAAAATAAGCATGTCATCCACATAAAGGCAAATAATAACATATGTACCATCTACACATTTTGTATAAACACATTTATCTATTTCAAATGATGAAAAACCATCATCAATCAATACTGATCAAATTTTTCATGTCACTATTTAGGTGCCTTCTTTAGACCATACAGAGATTTTAGCAATTTTACGTACTTTGTTTTCTTAGCCAGATACTATATAACCCTCAGGTCGCTCCATGTAAATTTTCTCTTCTAAATCACCATTTAAAAATATAGTTTTAACATGCATTTAGTGAATAATAATTATAATCATTAATCAAATCCCCAAAAGTCAACAAAATTCAACCCTGGACATATGATCAAAACCCGAGTCAAAGGGTAGACCCGACTATCTAAAACCCCACGGTCAAAATATATGATTAGATTTCAACACCATGTTCAAATCGAACTTAAAATCCTCAATTTTCACTCTCTTAAGTTGTAAGCAAAAACCTTAAATTTTTCATTTAAAAATCAATGTTTTTGGTGTAGAAATCCATGAAAAATTAAGATATAAAGTCAAATACAAGTGAAAATTGCTTAGTTCCAATATAGTAATGAATTTGCTCTCTGAAATCTCCACATCTCGAAATCTAGGGCTCAAAATATGAGAGAATAGGTAAAGTCCCGAAATTATAGCACTTATATGTTTGCCCAGTGACACCCTTCCCGAACGCAGCCACTGTCTAGCATTTGCGAAGCACGAAAATCCAACAGTCTCAGTTAACCCTTCATGAACGCGGGCTCTAGCCCGCGAACGGGATGCACTGCTCCATAGGCCTACACGAACACGGTCCCCATCTCGCGAATGCGAAGGTCAAGAACTTGACCATCCCCGGCCTGCCTTACTTCTTCAAAAACACGATACCCTAGTCGCGAACGCGAAAGCCAATCTGCCTCACCCATCGTGAAACGACCCCATTCACGAACGCGAAGATGTAAATTATGCCAGTGCAAATTCACTCTGCGATCACCTCTCCACGATCGCTAAGAAGGACCTGACACCAAAACAAATCTGCAACTCTCAAAATGCTCCGGGTGGTCCAAAACTCACCCGAGCCACCTGGGGTCCCGTTCAATCACACCAGCAAGTATATAAACCCTATATGAACTCGCTCGTAATCTCAAAACATCAAAATAACACTCATATCCAATAATCGGACCCCAAAACACATAATGCATTCCTTTAAGTTAAAGAACTTCAAACATTCACAACCAAGCATCCGATTCAATCCTAACCAATCTGAAATGAACCCAAATTCTGCACAAAAGTCCAAATGACTAAACATACCTATTCCAAGTTCTGGAACAGCAATTTAAATCCAATAACCTCAAAGTCAACTCACGATTATGAACTTTCAAAACCTTCAAATTGCCAACTTTTGGTAAATTGAGCCAAATCAACCTAGAAACGTCCAAATCCAGACATACGCCTAAGTCCAAAATTATCGTACGAACCTATTGGAACCATCAAACACGAATTCGAAGTCTATCATCAAAAGTCAAACCTTGGTCTACTCTTACAACGTAAGCTTCCAAAATGAGACTAGGTGTCTCAATTCACTCCATAACCTTCCTGAAATCAATGCCAACCGTACACGCAAATCACCAAACATCAAATACACATACGGGGGACATCAAATAGGGTAATGGGACTAAAATGCATGAAATAACTGGTGGGGTCATTACAATATTAATATACCATAATAACTGAGTTTATTATCAAATATTTATGACGTTTACTAGGTCTTTTAGTACAAATATAAGATTTCGCCAACCTACAAGTTGGCTCCACCCTTGTTAACTCCATTTGTTTCGTAGCTTTCCAACCTCATTTTCCATCTGCATTAATATTCTCAGGGTATTTAGGGGGCACGTTTGTCCGTTAAGGTATAGCACATGAAACAAATGTGATATACCTAATTTTCAAAAGGAGGTCAAAGTACAGGTACAACGCATATATTAGATGTGCTATACCTAAAGTTGAAAAGACAGATAGGTATAGCGCATTAAATATGTGTGTTATACCTGTATTAAAAAAATGGGTAGTCCTCTTCTTCGGGACAAAAACCAAACAGTCCCACCCTCCTCTCCCCCCCCCCTATTTTTAAAATATTAAAGCTCCAATGGAGCACACCCGTCCCCTAAAATCGTGTCCCGCCATTTTTTTAGTGATCTAACACCCGATCCAAGGCGTTGTCGTGTAGTGAAGCTCTTTATTGCCCATTTCGATGGTCAAATCTACGTTCTTTCTTAATTCAAAAAACTCGAAAAAGAGGTATTTCGAATCACTTTTTTAGTATAAATCATGTATATAATTGACTAATTAGTTGCTTATACTGTGTTGTATGCTTTTTGTGATCGTTTTTTGAAGAAAAATTTTTTATCCGGATTAGTTTATTTATGTGCAAAAAATTATGAAAATTGTGTATTATTCATTTATTGAATAATTAGTATTATGTGACTTTAGTATTGTATATATAATAATATGTGACTTTATTGTTGTTTAGTACCCTTTCGTACTATGTTGTGCCTTTTATTGTTATGTAGTGTCATTTAGCCTAGTAGAACTGATAATAAATTATAATTTATGTTAGTTGATGTTGTTTATGGCCATTTAGAGTAGTGTGACTTTAGTGATCTTTAGGATTGTTTAGTGTAGAGTAAAAACTATGTGCCCTCATTAACCAACCCAGTTAGAGTACTCAATTATGGATCAAATATTAATCAATTATTAAGTGTTTATTAAATGTATTATTAGATAAAAATCAAGTATTAGATATGAATCATAAAATAATTAGTTGCAATACAAAAGAGACGCTACTGGACTTTTTGTGTAAAATAAAAAAATTAACAAACAAATTGTTACGAATGAAATAAATACTTAATAGTAAAAAATTTAAAATAATATCAAATAGTTAAATAAATTAAGTATTTAATATTTAGTATTAAGTTTTTAGTATTTTCTATATGAATAATTATTAAATATATCGAGATTAGTTAAGAAACTTATAACCCAAAAATATCTGGGGGAAAAATGACAGTTCAAACAAAACCTTGCCGAATTTTAATCAAAAAATATAAGAACTACCATATAAATAATTATTTTATTTATCAAACTAAGTAATAATATAAAAAATTTATCGATTAAATATTAATATAAAAATATTGCAATATATTTAAAGATGTTAGAAGATTAAAGAGAAAAATACTTTAATTAGTATTATTCAACTTACAAACATCGTCATGGATCCTCCCCCTGCGCATCCTGGACCTGTAGTTCGGGAGCTACTGTTTCTCCAGGGTGGTCATAGGTCTTCACACATATGGGATGGACGGTTGCTGACCCAGACCTTCCACACCAGACGTATAGACGATCTTTGGGAGACCACCCACCTTATCCTCGTACAGTTACATGCCTTGAGCGGACAGGGTTTTACCAGATGATAGATATCGGCCGGTTGTAGTTTGACTGGCCCCTGATCACGGCTATGATAGACCGACAGCGACCAGAGACTCACACATCATCTACCTATCGGCGGCTACTATCACGCTAGAGGATGTGGAGGTTCTATTCGGGTTTCCCGTTGATGGTATGGTTATCAGCTACCCGCAGGCACTTAGGGATTATATGAGAGAGGACTATCTACATATATTGCACAGGCTCACCGATTTCCAGCCTCTGGAGCCGAGGTTCTAGTCGATTGCAGTTGTCGCTCGTTAGGCAGCATCTGGTGGCGCTGCACGTGGAGATCACGTATGACTCACTGGTAGAGGTTATTGAGCGTCAGACGAGGTTGTTGCTGCTGATGATGTTTGGTGGTATTTTGTTCCCGAACTAATCGAGAAACTTAGTTAGTTTACGATTTCTGCATCATCTGGAGCGGCTAGATGAGTAACCTACATACAGCTACGGTGAAGATGTTCTAGCCTACCTTTATATGCAGTTGCGCCGGTCACCCATAGGCACCGTAAAAGACGTTGTCGGTTTTATTCCGCTACTGCAAGTGATAACATTGTCAATTATTTTCATGATTATAACAGAGATAGTGCAAAATCACTTAAATTTTATGTCTACAATAAATATTAGGTTTGGGCCTGGGAGCGGTTCATGCAGATCCAGCCACCTCTCCTAGCGATAGCTCCAGATGCACCATCTCCACAGTTTGCTAGGAGGTGGGAAGATAGGCGAGGTTGCGCCGCAAGGTTGAGGCTCGACATCATCTCCTTATTACAGGGATCTGTTGCATTACTTGAATATGCTCGGGTAAATATATGAATAAGTTTGATTGATAATGATTGATCTATCCTGTGTTTACTCAAGATTCTTTTGTTTAATAAATAGTTCATATGGAGGTCGTACATCAACAAGCTCATCACTGGATTGCCAGATTATTGCTCCTGCGGTCGAACTATGATGATGTCTTCCGTCCCACGTATATGTCTCAATATAGTCGATCATCATGCTACCGATCGAGTCCTTCGACAGTTTGGCCGACTCCAGCTTATACCTATTCCACCCAATTGGCATTCCACACATTACGAGGGGGATGATTGCAGCAAGGTCGACCAGACATACTTGGCCTGGCTAGAGGCCGAGATAGAGGATTGGGATTAGAGATATGGCCTAATTCCGCCATACCCTCCACATGATCGTGTTGACGGGGAGCACGAGTACATGGTTTGGTATCACTGTGTTACTTGCCTTCTGATGGTGGTCGGTACATTCCATACGCCAAGAGGCATGAGGCATTGGTATGTTATTTGATACTTACTTATCAAGTTACATTACTTTAACATCCTTCCTTAATTTATATGTTATATGTTATGCAGGCTATTGGCTTACACTGAATCTACCAGTTGGGACTGGAGATGCTATAGCATGCAAGCGACGAAAAGGTAGTTGTGCTCGAGTTTGATCGCCGGGTTACTGATCTTGTTGCTTACACATTATGAGTTGCCTAAGAGGATGTGCGGTTAGGTTACGAGGTTTCTTATGTGCCGCCTGAGGAGTAACATCATGGGTCACGCGTAGCCCCAGCTTGTGGTAGACGTGGCAGGTGTGGCCAGAGAGAAAGGGACCCCACATGGTTGTGGTGGTCGGCGAGGACAGGGTCCGCAGCAAGGGGGCATTGAGGCACCCGTGGAGGATATTGGAGATGATCAGCCAGGTGACTACCCTGAGCCACATGATGCTTGTCATGATATGCCGTCTGCCTTAAGGCATCACCAAGGACTTCAAAGTTGACCCTGTCAGCTACAATGTTGATTGAGGGCATCGCCATTGCGCAATATGATTGGGATTAGTATTTTCCTGGTTGTCCAGAGCCATCGAGGGTTGCTGAGGATCGTCCGATACGAGAGGTGTGTAGTGGTCAACGACTGAGTTATGGCTCTTCATCGAGGGTTGTTGAGGATCTTTCAAGCACAGATAGGGAGACATCACATCAGGTCGAGGCGTCATAGCCTTCATCTACTCCAGTGCACCTCGGAGTTCCCACATGGCATTGTGTGCCTACTCAGGCACATGTTTGTTTGTATTACTATTACTTCAATTTATTTTTACCTTATAGACTAGTCAGTAATATCTAAATTATTTATATTTTCTTAAAGATTTCGTCATCACCTATCACGGAGCCACATCGTGTGATACTAGATTGTTTGAGACGGATGATCTTATTCAGGAACCCGCTGAGACCATGGTTTGATCATTAAATTTTTTTTCTAACACGTACGTTAGTATTCTATACTTTATATACTAAAACATCTTATTATTTTATAGTTTATTGATGGCCCAAAGACCGCTTCTACTGAGCCTGCTAGCCTTCCTGATGATCATGTTGCAGCGCATCCTCAAATAAAGAGGCGACGTGATGAGGATGATCTCGATAGTATAGCCGGACGGGATGGTATGCGCATCAGGCCAACCAATGCTTTAAAGCATACAGGTTGTGGGACTCATTGATTTGTATATATGATATTAAATATCTAATAGTAAAATTATTGATGTTTCACATAATAAGCGCATGTATTTATATTTTTCGAGCTATTTATTAGTTTAAAAATAGAAAACAAAAAAAATAGATTAACATAAATTTAACTTCGTTAAAAAATACACATAATACTTGACACGTACAACATAAAAATAAAAAATTATACTTAACTCATCCATGTGTTTGTTTAGTCATTATCGCCCATTATTTCTGCTTCATTCGCTGAAAATTTTCTTCCAACGAATTATTTTCTTCTGCCTCTTTCAATTTCTCCTTCACTGCCGCAAGTTGTTCTTGGAGTTTCAAGATCTGAAGTTCGTACTCACCGGTCATATTCCAAATGTTGCAAACATGATTTTTAGTATTCCTGGTTGATGGGTTTATTATATAACTCTTCATAACCACATTGATTTTCGTCCTACAAATGGGGATGACAAAAAAAGACTATTAATTAACATGTTATAAATAATCAATTAACCAGTATAAATTTTACTAATAATAACTTACAACTTATTTATACATCCAACGTCTGCGATCTATATTGCAATTTGACCAATATAGATTCAAAATCGCACATTTGCCACAGTAACACCTTGGTACGTCATTGTGTCCAGATATGTCGTAATGCTCAAACTTGAAAATTTATGGAAAGTTGTTTTCGTACTAATGCAAAATGTGTGGGGTTTTTATAGCAACTATGAGTGATTTTAAGTTACACAACACATATTGTTGATGCGCTTTTTCAGGTCGACATGATAGTACACATAATGCATATTGTTGGTGTGTTATGTTTCGCGTGCTAACGATTTTTTAGGGTACAAGTCCGTGTAGCTTTTTCAGGTCGACATGACAATACACATAACGCATGTTCTTGCTGCACTATGTTTAACGTACAAGTTAGTGCAGTTTAGTTCTTTTTAAGTTGACCAACATTCCAGTTTTCAAAACCATTACAACATCCACTTCAAAAATGCCACTAGCATTTAATAAGTGGTTTAAGAAGAGGAAAAAAGGTGAAGGTAGGTCAACAGATCCACATGGAACACGTCATAAAAAAATCGATCCCTACGTTAAAAAAACATGCTAGGTTGCTATACTGATTTGGTGGATGACAAGTGGTATGATGTTCTACGTCCCTTGGAAAATAATCCTGTCAATATACATACTGATCTCAAAGTTGCAGGAACATTATTGTGGGGGAGAAGCGCATTCTACAAAGTCTGAAGGTATGTGAATTTGGGGTAGAAAACTACAATGGGTTCACATTTACTCAAAATGGTGCGATTATGAAGTACTTTGCCATTGGCATGGGCTTGTTGTACCACAAGCTCTGTCAGCAGTATTCCGAAAAAACACACATAAAGATGAGCCAGAAGTGATTCGGCATTTGATGAATGAGATTTTAGAGATGGAAAAGGCACTAGCCGTTCATCATGCACTGGATGATCTTAACAACCTGCAAGGAACGGAGAATCAGTATTGGGATTTATTAGAGAATGAAAAATTGCATAGTGACATTGATTATCCTATATTTCCAACAATTGTCGAGTGGGAGGGACTACTAAAGTTTCTACCAGAAACGTTGAACGTAGGAGCCCTATATTATTGTAAAATCAATAAAGTGGTCTTATTGATGACGGTGATAAAATACGTGAAACGTGTGTCAAAAGGGGCCTAGATTATGATGCCCTTGGTCCGGACGGATGCGTACAATATGTTGACGAAGAAGATGAAGACAATAACAAGAAAATAGTGTCAGACAATGGCGATAATGGCGAATGAAAATCGTTATTTATTTCTAGAAGTTATTTTTAAATATTGCATTGAATCTGCAATGCTAATTGTCAATTAGATTTAAGACTACTGGAAACTTAATTTTATTTCATAAATATTGCAAACAACACCATTACAGACATTTAGTATAACAAAATTACTGCAACAAATCACGAAGTTTATCCTTAAAAATTGGGCACATTGGATTAACTGCCATCGGGAGCTGAATTACCACCGCTTCCCAAACCAATTGAAGGACATTTACGGCGATATCCTGTTTGGGAATATATATCACATTTATGCACATAACGGTATCACTAACATCCATTTGGTTTTGTATCCGCGTTCTTTTTTGCACTTGTCAGCGACGCACATAATCCTTGTTACACACCATTTTAAATGGTTCTGGAAACCTATAATACTCAGCACCCACTGGTTGGACGTGGCCAATACAGGTGTATACGTATGCAACAACACTATATTTTTATCAATGTACCTCGTCGCAGCAAAACCAACAAGTTGAAAGCACTTCATGGAAAGTGATAGATCGATCATTTCCCACACGAGCATAATCTTCTGGATTCATTGATGGTGTGGATATTATTATTGCGGTTTTGATGCAAACCAATGCGAACTTCAAAAATATTTTCGCTCGTTGCAATACTGCAAATATGTATTCCACTGTGTTCGCTTCCTATATTTCTCAAATCGTTTCATCGGATGTGGCATAAATTGAACACCCTTTTCCAACAAGGACGATGAAGTTTGGGATCTTTCGACAAACCTCTATGCCACCTGCTTGAATGACATCCGCACCATGAAAGTGACAGGCAATACACGGGCAGAATTTCACAACCCGTTGAAAGACTCTGACACGTTTGTACTCATAATTCCCCATCTTCTGCCACCATCCTTATGCAAAGTCCACTTATCAAGCTCATGTTGCATCAACTAATGATAAGCTCCTGAGACTTCCTGCCTAATCAGTTCCATTCGCCTCCTGAATTTACATTCTTGATGATCTGTTGTAGTCATCCATATTAAATCATGTAAGCTCTTGTTCGGATGAGCCGCTGGAAGTTGTCCTTCAAGTGACTAACACAGTAGGGTGATAGGCATACGGTTCCTTCCATGCATCCAAAGTCTATACAGAAATTAAAATCTCTCCATGTTGATCAAATATTAGACAAATACTTGAACGTTGTCTGACAATGTGCTCCTTCAAGTGGTTCAAAACTCATGTCCAAGTCTCTTGACTTTCATTGGCACAAATAGAAAATGCGGAGGAAAATATTCTTCCATTAGCATCTACTACAACGGCAATCAACATCTTAATATCATACTTTCCATAGACATGAGTTTCGTCTATGGAGATTATCGGCCAACAATGCACAAAACCATCAATGGCTAGTTTAAATGCCCAGAACACATATCTTTATATGAATTTTGGTATTCCTAGAATCCGCTCAAGCTTCCATTCAATAACAGTCTTGGGATTAAAGTGTTGCAAAGAAACCATGTACTTGGGTAGAGCGGCAAATGACTTATCCCAATCATCATAAACAATCTCAAACGCATATTTACGTCCGAGAAATGCCTTTCTTTTGATAATAGTACAGCCATATACCTGGCGGTCAGATATTATACACTCTTTAATTTTGTACCTTATGGACAATAAAATGTGTGGAATCAAGACAAGAGAAATCAAGCCAACATTCAAGTTAAAATGATTTCCATTAAATGTGTCCATATCACAAGTGTGGCTGCCAATGTGTTTCCCGGCAATCCACATATTTATTTTCAACTTTCTTGCACGCATCATCCATCTACAACCTTGAATCCATCTACGACAAATAACCTTATATACTTGCGAAGATGAATCATGAACCTCGATCTCACGATACTTTTTTATGTTGTAAATTTGCACCGCTCTGTTAAGGCGCGCTTTATCAGGAAAAAGCATATTCGTTGACAGCACCGTTGGTCAGATTCATCCCATATTGTTGTTCGAAAGTCATGAAGATCCCTTTTGAGGGCATTCAGATCCGGCATACTGGGCAACTGATGAAGGTAGGGAATCGCCCTTGAATGAAAGGGCACATGGGACTCGTACACTTTGGGTCTAACGCGAGGTTAAGTCTGTATATATGGAGCATGTTCATTGGTGGCATCATGCTCCCTCGTCAAATCAGGCTACTCATTCACATTCTCATCAGCAAAGCGCGTTTCCTCATCATTGTCACCCTCATCAAGGAAGTGTGTATCATCTCCAGACTCATCGCCATTATTGTCATAATCACTATCATCATCTTGACTCTATGCATTTGTCAGATCCTGATTAAATATAGTGTATTCGGCCAACTGAGTAAGGATAGGACCTTTATGTTGTTCGTTTTCACTGCATAACCAATAAAAAATGAGTTTCTCAAAGTCATCCCAACATTATATATTAACTTTATCTCTTAACTTACAATTCACAATATGTTGATAGCACATGATGTACATTATCGAGTTGTTGATGATTCCTGGATGGACTAGCATGATCCAAACCATCAAAATTGGGCATATTTCAATTGTTGGTTGGTTCATAACTTTTAAAATTCATATATGGCCGGTACCTTTTTGGAATATATGAGTGTTAGTCCGTATATGATACATAAAAAATCATATTTAGAAAAGGAAAATTGAAATTACCACTCGTCATGTGAATTATGTAAACATGGGGAGAAATTATGTCATCACTCCTCATTCGCACGTGGAGATAAGTTTAGATCTGGAAGACTCATTCAAATGAAACCTGTTCGGATAAGACTGCTCCAAAAACACCACTAGATGATTGAGGGTTATCCCTATTTTGCGAAACCTCAATATTGCGGTCGTCTTCAGACTTGACATACATTTCCAGCATTTTTATCACAAGAAGTTCCGGTGTTCATCCGGAGTCCTCAAAAAAAAAATTCAGAGTTTCATCGTCTTCAATGTTAAACTCAGCATAACAAGCAACCCTTGCGGAGTATGTGAATATGGATATTTTCCGGTTATAATATTAACCGAACATCTACTCACACTCATTCTTTTACATATCAAAGATACCAATCTATCGTATTCCAATATGAGTAACAACATTACAAGACACTGTGGAGAACAATTATAGTGTACTGAGTTTTTCTTCACGACAATCTCACCCTCCCCCCACCCCCCACCCCAACTATAATGCAACCCTAATTTTTCACTCTTCAGACGTTATGCCAAAATGCAGAAAAAGCTAAGTAAACAAATATTTCGGAATGAGTAAGGAAAATAAAAAAGATGCTGAAGACTGAACTTCTCGGAATGAATATTTGAAGAAAAAATGAACCTCCTTAAATAAGCAAAAAATCTGTGTGAGGGGTACAATAATTAGAGGGTCAGTCAATAATGCTCTATACATAAGAAGGTCACTAGTTTTTTTCACCTATTTTGGTGCTTTGAGTCCAAAAAAGTAACACTTTAGTTTTGGACTCCTTCAATATGTAGAATCTAGCCGTTGAAGACATATTAAAGTCATAATTTAATTTCTAATCAACTGTCAGCTTTCTAGTCGACTAATTCGTGATTTAAAATTAACTAAAAATCTTCATATTGCCTCTTTTTCACTTTTACATGATTAAGGACTTGTTTTGATTCTTTCATGGTCAAATCAAAATCCACAAGTTTTTAAGATAGCTTTGTTTGATATGCACCAATTCCAGAGCCTTTTGTTCAAAAAGATCGTCAATCAAATCCCCGGAAAATGATGATTTGCCTCAGACCGGGTCTTCCTTAAATGTGGATATGTTGATTACTTGATCAATTGACCATATGCAATCTTCGGAACCCAAGTAGGTCCTTTTTGCACAAGTAAAACTAAAATAGGTCCAAAAAAAATATAGAATGAATCTATGTATAACGCCATAGTATATGGCGATATACACTAACGGTAACTGTGCCGTTAGTGTATAGCGCCATATATTATGGCGTTATACCTTCTGAATTTGTCAGACCAGGTATAACGCCATAGTATGTGGAGTTATACCCCTTTCCTTAGTAACTGTGCCGTCGTCTTCAAGAACGACACANGTCACATAAAAATTGAAGAGTTTTGGTCCCACTTTCGAGTAGAGCATCGTATTGTTGTTGATACACATTTTCGGAGTCAAAATTTCAATTTATTCGAGGTATTTCGTTTTATTATATGTTGAAACTTTAATAATAATGCATATTTTTTTATTTGTATGTGTTCTATTTCGTTTTTTGTTATTTTTTTGCGAAACTACTGTGTTAAATTTAGCCGGTTCGTTTTGTGTTATTTTTTGACGAAACTAGTATGTTAAAATTTATCCGGACTTAATAATTATTTTTATATATATGTGTTTCATGTCGCTTTGTGTTTTATTAGTAATTAATTTATTTGTTGTTCATGTTTAGTTTAGATTATTTTTTAGCATAGTAAAATGTAGACCTTTTTAGCATAGTAAAATGTAGACCGTTGTAGCGTAGTAAAATGTAGAGCCTTATAGCGTAGTAATGTGTAGTATTGTAGCGTATAAA
>MDKI01080083.1:0-15144 GCA_005239505.1 Nicotiana paniculata | reverse complement strand
TACCAAGACAAATTGTGTGTTCCAGACATAGATGGACTTAAAGAGGGAAGATCATGTTAGAAGTTCTTTCAGAAATTATCAGGCACAAGTTTTTCATCCTCAAACAGTTGAGGATATGTCCTTGATGTTAAAACTAATTGGGATGATCACATACCTCTCATTGACCTTGCTAATAATAACACCTACCATTCTAGTACCAAGATGGTACCGTGCAAGACTTTGTATGCGCGAAAGTGTAGATTGCCAATTAGTTGGTTCAAAGTTGGTGAAGCAGAGTTGTTGGGACCAAATTTGGTCTATCAGACTATAGAGAAAGTTAAGTTGATTCAAGAGCCGCCAAAAGTCCTCTTCGGACATGTGGCATAGAGACCTAGAGTTTCAAGTTGGTGATTGGGTGTTTCTGAAAGTTTCGCCTATGAAAGGCGTTATGATATTTGGGAAGAAGGGGAAGAATAGTCCCTGCTATATTGGGCGCTATAGAATCTTGCGAATGATCGGTCAATTAGCTTATGAGTTGGAGTTGCTATCAGAGTTAACGGTGGTACAACCAGTATTTCACGTGTCATGTTATAACATTCAAGTTTTCAGTACTCAGATACTCATGCAGTTCAGTACTCAGATACTCATGTCAGTTCAGTACTCAGATACTCATGTCAGTTCAGTACTCAAATACTCATGTCAGTTCAGTACTCAGATACTCATGTCAGTTCAGTACTCAGCTACTCATGTCGATCCAATGCTTAGATATTCATGCCAGCTTAGTACTCTGATATTGATGTTATTTCAATACTCAAATATTTGTGCCAGTCTAATATTCATATATCCATGTTAGTTCAGTATTCATGTATCCATGACAAACCAATATTCAGTCAATGTACTAGTCATTCAGTTCAGTATCTCAACAGTTCAGTAGTCATGTATTCATGCAGTTTATTATGTAAGTGTTTGTGAAAGTTCATGTTTCCACCAGACCCGTTTAAGGTCTAGAGTTACCAGAAGTTACAATCAGGACAATCATTCAAGGATGAATGATCCCAAGGGGGAGATAATATAACACCCTGTAAATTCGGCTTATGTATGAATGAGTTAAACGAGTAGTAAGATTATATTTTGAACATATGAAGTCCAATCGGGATGATTATGGGTGAAAATAGTTGTTTCAAAATCAAGATGGAAAGTGAGGTGCATAAGATTCGACAAAATCGACTAAGTTTGCAGAAGATCCGGCTTCCAGCAGTGTTTAGTGAAACTGTGTAAGGAATTTTGGAAAACCCAAAGCATGAAAGTTGTAGGCCTTTGAAATATATTTCCAATGATATATTATGTATACCTAACGGATCTTTGTGCAAAAAGTCATTCCCGTTTTACAGAACAGTACGCAATATGCACGCCCAGTAGCGCGGCCGCGCTAATGCGGCAGTGTTCTGGCCATTTAGCCCGGTTAGGAAATCCAGGTGCGCGGGGGCACTCATGGGGGGTCATTTTTAAATCCCTAATTCATCCCCTACACCCCTAAAACATAAAAACTTGCTCTAGAAAGGAAAGCTCTCAAAAACCTAACTCCTTAATGGTCCCTCCACCACCCAAGGTAAGTTCTAATGGTGATTCTAAGTTAATTTTAATTTTCCAACATCTTATTAACATGGGTAAACCCTCCATATCATTAGATATTCGATTGGGACATCATTGTTGAGAGAAGGAACCCTAGAAATCGAATTCAAGGGGATTGAACTTCAAGGAGGTAATGTCTTCACCCTCTAATTGATTCTAGCATTGGCTTGCTAATTATAGACTCTAGTTCATGAGTTATGTGTTGATGGGTTTGATAGAAAAGCATGACCGATTATAGGTTTGGGTTGTTGATTGTTGATTATGGGTTAAGAGTGTTGTTTACCTTATGGGTGATATAAAATGGTAGTGATTATAGCCATTTGAGATATTAGAATTTATCTAGGAGTAAGAGGATGGGTTATTGGGTGTAGAAACACCATTAATAAGGGATATAGAGATTTATGCCACCAAGTGTTTGATAAAATGCCTAAGTGACCAAAACATGACTATTGTTGCTAATTTGGAATCCCTTTGACTTGCATTGATATAGATTAAAGTTGAAAGGGTTGGAAAACGTTGTATTACGCTCAAGAGCAGGAAATTAATGTATGTGAGCTAACTCTCTGTGTTTGGGAATGTTATTGATTCTCCCTACAATACGTTTCTTTTACGACGTTACTAATTGCCTCAGAAATATAGTTAAGCCTAGTTCCTTGAATAGTTGCAGAATTTCTATTTTCTAGCTTCGTAACTCGTTCATGACTTTCATTCTGAACGTTGTGAAATTAGTGCGTAATCAATATAGACTTTGGTTTGATGCCCGCGAGTCTCAGTCTAGATTACTCAGCATGTCATAAACAGTCGAAGTTTCAATTTTCATAATCAGTTCATGAACACATGTCTCAGTCTAGCTCTATTCAGTATTCAAGTATCATGTAACTCAGTATGTTTCAGTATTTCAGCATCATGTATTTCGGTATGATTCTCAATTCCTGAATGTTGAACACCTATATTTGGGCCTGAGGCCGCAGTTTATGCTTTATGCATGTTTGGGCCTGAGGCCACAGTTTATGCTTTATGCATTTTTGGAACTGAGGTCGTAGTTATGTATACGTATACTTGGGCCCGAGGCTGCAGTTTGTGCACACATATATATATTGGGCCTGAGGCCGCAGTTTAATATTCAGATAAACAGGTTGTTCATCATTCAGAAGAGGGAGTATTCATATCCTTACTTCCTTTCAGTTCAATTATTAGTTGTCATATCAGTTATCAGTCCGGTTATCAGTTATTAGTTATCGTTTCATTTATCAGTTATCTTTTCAGTGATCAATTATCAATTCTCAGTTATCAGCTTAGTTACAGTTTCAGCATTTATAATTCTTTCTTTCAGTTGCTTTACATACCAGTGCAATTCAAATATACTGAAGTTCCTTTTTGCCCGGGGCCTGCATCTCACGATGCAGGTAATGATTTATAGGTTGACGATTCAGAGCGCTAGGATTCTCGCACCAACTATTTGGTGATCCCCAATTCGTCCGGGGAATTATCATTACCTTACAGGCTTTAGTAATTTTCAGACAGTCAGTGTTTTCAGTACTTCATTAGAGGCTTCATAGACTAGAGTAACAGTTAGACAGAGTCGCAGGCTTTTCATATTAAGTCGTGCTGGCTATAAATATGTTTCAGACTTGAATTAGTATTTCCGCACTTTGATTTATATCGTTCAGACTTTCAGTATATTAGCATGTGTTAGTTTATCTTCCACATTCAGTATGTTATGATATCACATGTTGATTCAGCCAGCCAGTTGGTTCGCTCGGTCACATGAAGTCAGGCACCGAGTGTCGTATTACGTCCAGGACCACGTTCAGGGCGTGAAATTATTGTGAAGAAATATCAACCAATTTACAAGTGCACTACCAAAAATAAAAATAAGTTGTGTACTTCCAATTATATTGCACACAAATACAAAGACATGATTATATCCCAACCAAATATAAAACTTTAGAAAATTAAGGAGTGGGTTAGAGATCAGGAGGGGTTATATGTGGAAAGGTCTATCTGTTATAGAGCTAAGTGTTTGGTACTCAAGTCAGATCATGGGGGACTGGAAGTTGGAATTCTCCAGGTTGTGTGACTATGCTGATATCACTAAAAGCACAAATTCTGGAAGTTCTTGTTGGATCAGGATAGGTAATGATACAAAACCTAGAAAGAACTTGTTTGTGCATTTTTTATGTGTGTTTTGATGCTCTTAAAAGATGATGGGTAGAAGGTTGTAGGAAAATTATTGGATTTGATGTATACTTCGTGAAGAGGTTATGTAAAGGTGAGTTGCTAGTAGTTGTTGATAAAAAATAGGAATAATCAAGTGTTTCCTATAGCTTGGGTTGTTGTTGACCAGGAGACAAAACACTCTTGGACTTGGTTCATTGAATATCTGATTTCAAACTTGGACTTAGGAGATGGAGTGGGCTTAACAGTTATGTCAGACATGCAAAAGGTATTCTCTTTTGAATAATCTCTTTCTATTTTTATAGTGTAACTTTTCTGCATTTTATTGTTGAATAAAATTACTATTCTCTTATTTTGTAGGGTCTGGTTCCAAATATTAGTGAATGTTTACCTAATGCAGAGCGCAGAATGTGTGCTAGACATCTTGGTCTAATTGGGCCAAAAACTGTAGAGGGGAAGAAAGAAGAGTGCAATTCTGAAGTAAAGTTCAAGGAAGAAATTGCAAACATGGAAAAACTTGGGAAGAAGGATATATATTAAGAATTACTGGCATATAACAAAGAATGATGGTGCATGGCTTATTTTTCTACTTGTTCTAAATGTGATGCAATTGAAAATAATATGTGTGAAACCCTTAATTATTGGATAGTATGACCAAGTCATAAGCCAATTATTACTATGTTAGAGGAAATTAAACACAAAATAATGAATAGGCATGTTGATATGAGGAAATTTTCCGAGACCAGGATAACAGACATTTCACCAATTGTCACGACCCAAAATCCATAAGATCGTGATGGCACCGGACATCATTGTCAGACAAGCCAATCATTAATTAAGAATTCAGTAACTATACAAATTTGCAAAGTTAGGACAAGTTAACTAGTTTCATGTTGGTAATAGGCAACGTTCAAAATAGATGCAGGATTAATAAACAGGGTGCCTCGACAAGTTTAAACATCAAGCTAGCTTATAACAAGATTCATATTATTCAAAAATGACTTAACCCTAAGTTAACAGTGTCACTTATAGGACTAGATGAGATCATAGAATCATCATATAACACGGTAGAATAATATTTGGAATTATGCTAGTCGAGCAACACATATTATGAAAGCATGGAAAATGAAATTGCAAGGGATTAGGGCATACCAGTTAAGCAAGAAAGCAAGTAAATATGCCACAGTAGTTAAGTTCCAGAATCACTTGAACTTGGCTTTAAGCCGGCCAAGACCAGAAACAATAAGCACAGAATCAGAGTGAAAGAACTAAATTTTTCCAGTGAGAGTATGAGAGTTCGAGTCTTGTCTAAACGGAAGAGGAGAAAGGGTTTAAATAGTATGCAATTAGGAAGACAAATAAGGGAATAAATCAAGCATACACAAATAAGGAATGAAAATAATTCCCAGAATCAATTGAAGTCAGGGCTTAGTCAATTAACGAGTAATCAGGCAAGTACTACTTAAAATAAGGTAAGTATCATATAGAATCAATCAACCGTCAGATTCAAGGTTAAAATAAGGTAAATAAAATAATGAGAACTGGGTAAATCGAACAGAATAAGGAAAATATATGTACCATACGAGAAAGGAAAGATTAAAATCTCATTAAAAGATTTCAAAACTCTAATTTTTGGGTAAGCCATAAAATCAGCGGGTCACATGCTTTATAGGATGAATGTAAATGGGAACATATTCACAGAACATAATCAAACAGATCTGGACCTAAAATAAAAGGTTCGAAATCCTAATTTTAGGTAAGTCATAAAATCGATTAAAAACATAAGTAAAGAATCAAATATTTTGGTAAAATGAACATACACAGGGGTTATTCACATAATCGAACCAGATCTGGTTTGATTAAAGAATATTTGAAACTCTAAATCAGGTAACTAAAAGATTTAACAAAAAACAAGCAGGTTTATATGGAATAACATTAAAAATAACGTTTAAAACAGTTTTGGTTTGAATCGGAAAGCTATAGAAACCCTAATCTTGGGGTTAAGTAAGAATCCACAAGATATATGGAAAAATTCGTACTCACCGAGGTTAGAATGAACACAGACGGAAATAATCAGCAGGTTAGAGATTTTGAACCAGATTTGGTTAGAATCTTTCAAGATCTGCTTGCCATTTTAGACAAGATTGTGTAATACCAAAAAACGGGCAACCAGTAAAGAGAGAAGACCAAATAAGGTAAGGAATCGTAGGTCGATTCCATTTCTGGGGTCAGAATTAGAAGAAGTTGGGGTGACGACACCAGGGTTTAAGAAGGGAAAAGGGGAAGGAGATGAGAGAAGGAGTGTTTAGTGACGGCTGTTTGGTGGAAATTAATTAGGGTTAGGGGTAGGTTAGTTTAAATAGGTTGGGATGCTGGATCAACGGCTCGGATCAGAACTTAGGTCGGGCGGGTTAATTTTGACGGGTACATGCCTGCTTTAACGGGTATTTGGGTATTGGGTATTGGGCTGGGGTAATTGGATTAGGTCCGAAAATTAATTAAGAAAAAGGGCTATACTTTAAATACCCAATTTAACACATAAATAATTTATAAATAAAAAAATATCACTTGTGCATGAAAATGATTTAAAATAATTACTTAACATTGTAAAAAATGTAAAAGGTCATTTTCTGTATAAATAATGTAATTATGCGTATATATGGGCTATTATTGAAAAATATGCAATTTTAGCCTTAGAATGTAAATATAATTATAATAAATATATCAAATATTTAAAGCTTAATATGGATATAGATTATGAAAATTAAAAAACAAATCATTATAAAATTACTTGTGATGCAATTAATAATTATTTATGCAAGAATAAATTGATTAAAGTCCCTTAAAAATTATGAAAAAGTACTTGATGATGCTCATGCACTATTTTGAATGTATATATGTATTTTTGAGAAATATGAGGAAAAATTGGGTATCAACAGCTTCCCCTCTTTACCTGGGAAGGATGAAAGAGTTGTCGGGTAAAGATATGATGACCAATTTTGACCGAATAGGGTGATTTGAAAGATATAGGGCGCACTCTAGTTTATGAGCTGCCTACATATCTCTGATTTTACAGGAATCAGGTTGTGTGTAGTTCTGGATCCAATGATGGATTAAACCATTGGAGTCGTCGCAAGAACGGACAAAATGTTCCAAGTAGGGTTAATTGGGGTTTGAAACGGTTATGGGTAACGGATGATGAACGGTGATGTTTGAAATACTTTGAAATATGTGGATGGGAACTGGAGCGGGATTTCTCCTGTTGGGATAACGGTTAATTTCCGAACTACCTGCAAATTTACAAAAATACACTGCAAGCACATATGTGTAAATTGTTGCGTAAATTTAGACATGATGCAAATTCACTTTCGACCATGAAGACTGTCTTTGGACGGTGAGGATGACGTACTTAGACCATGATATCTCGGGCCATGAATTGTATGGTAAGGGATTCGTAGGCCATGAAATGATGTTCTCGGGCCATGAGAATGGTGACTTCGAACCATGATGCTTTGAATAATGATGTGCAAGCTTTGAGAGATCCTCAGGCCATGTCATGATGTCTTCCGGCTATGAGGATGATGCCTTCAGACTATGACGCCTTCGGACAAGTCGGCTATATTTCAACCCATGAGGTGCAGAGACATGATGCTAGAGGCAACAAGACAGAGTTTAGTCTTGTGTAAAGGTAAGGGTAAAGCTTAGCCCGAGAGAAGAGAACCATGCAAGATAAAAATAGAGTAATATCTGTGTTTATGCAAAGAGAGACAATGCTTAGTCTCGTGCAAGATTCGGGACAGTGCTTAGTCCTTTGCAAAGAGAAGGCAGTGCTTAGCCTTATGCAAAATGGGGAGGCAGTGCTTAGCCTTATGAAAAATGGGGAGGTAGGGCTTAGCCTCATGCAAGGATTGAGACAGAGCTTAGTCTCATGCAAAGAGAAAGCAGTGCTTAGCCTTATGCAAACATGGAGGCATGGCTTAGCCTCATGCAAGGATTAAGACAGGGCTTAGTCTCATGCAATGATTGAGATAGAGCTTAGTCTCATGCAAGGAGAAGGCAATTCTTAGCCTTATGCAAAATAGGGAGGCATGCTTAGCCTCATGCAAGAATTGAGACAGGGCTTAGTCTCATGCAAGGAGAAGGCAGTGCTTAGCCTTATGAAAATAGGGAGGCAGGGCTTAGCCTCATGCAAATAGGAGGCAGTGCTTAGCCTCATGCAAATAGGGAGGCCGGGCTTAACCTCATGCAAAGAGAAGGCAGTGCTTAGCCTTATGCGACTAGGGAGGCAGGGCTTAGCCTCATGCAAAGAGAAGGCAGTGCTTAGCCTTATGAAAATAAGGAGGCAGGGCTTAGCCTCATGCAAATAGGGAGGCAGGGCTTAGCCTCACGAAAAGGGAAGGTAGTGCTTAGCCTTATGCGAGTAGAGAGTATGGCTTAGCCTCATTCAAGGATTGAGACAGGGCTTAGTCTCATGCAAAGAGAAGGCAGTGCTTAGCCTCATGCAAGGATTGAGACAGGGCTTAGCCTCATGCAAAGAGAAGGCACTGCTTAGCCTTGTGCAAATAGGGAGGCAGGTCTTAGCCTCATTCAAAGAGAAGGCAATGCTTAGCCTTATGCAAATAATTGATACAGGGCTTAGTCTCATGCAGATGTAAGAGTAAGAGTGAGGTATTCTTAGCTGAAAATGCGTCTTGTGTATAGAAAATGTGTTTTCGCGACGACGCTTATGATGTTGACCTTTTCCTGCATCCAAAGAAAATTTGTGAGTTTTGTGGAGGAGGTTGGTTCGTGCCTTTGTCTACTAGCTCTGATCCAATTTGCTCGAAGGTCCTATTTAAGTCAACGTGATTAGCATCTGGCTAAAAAGTAAAGTTCTTTTCGAAAGCATGCGTGTATATTTTTCAAAGACATAGTAGTATGCAATTTAGAAATCAGTTAGATGCACTAGAAACCGCGATATTATTAGAGACATTGCGACTTTCTTTGCCATAGAATTTTGAGGTTCCTCCTCAAAATTCTTCCCCAGTTAACTAAGTGACTTTCTGGCTATTTTGTATGCTGTTGTTGGCTGAACTTGCTTCGGAATTTTGAGGATCCTCCTCAAAATTCTGCCCCAGTTTCTGATTGTGGGGAAAATGGAAATTTTAATGAATTGTGACCGAACCCACAGTGCTGCCTACGTATCCCCTCTTAAAAGGAAATCAGGTCAAGCGTAGTTAAATTTGCATCATATGAAGAAACATGAATAGTTTACATATAGTATCTTTGGACTGCATATGAATTGATAGGCTTTCGCCAGATTTCTCCATCCATTTCTGCGAGTATGAGTGCTTCTCCTGTTAATACTATGTGAACCGTGTAAGGACCTTGCCAGTTGGGTGAAAATTTTCCTTTGGCTTCATCTTGATGTGGAAAGATCTGTTTCAGCACCAGCTGCCCCGGTATGAACTGTCTTGGTTTGGCCCTTTTGTTGAAAGATTTGGACATTCTATTCTGATAAAGCTGACCATGACACACTACATTCATCCTTTTTCTGTCTATGAGGGCTAACTTCTCATAGAGGCTCCTTATCCATTCTGCGTCACTGAGTTCTGCTTCTTGTATGATCCTCAGAGAAGGAATTTCTACCTCGACGGGAATGACAGCTTCGGTACCATAAACCAACAAATAGGGAGTTTCTCCGGTCGATGTGCGGACTGTGGTACGGTATCCTAGTAAGGAAAATGGTAATATCTCGTGCCATTTCTTGTGGTTCTCTACCATTTTTCTTAGTATCTTCTTGATGTTCTTGTTGGCGGCCTCTACGGCTCCGTTCATTTGAGGCTTGTACGCTGTGGAATTCTTGTGCTTGATTTTTAAAGTTTCACACATGGCTTTCATCATATCACTGTTGATATTGGTGGCGTTTTCAGTGATGATGGACTCTGGAACCCCAAATCCACAAACAATCCGATCTCTGACAAAATCTGTGACGACTTTCTTGGTCACAGCTTTGTACGATGCAGCTTCAACCCTGTATCGTCGTATGACCATGCAAAAATATCCTTATATTGTTTCAGGAAATGAGTGTATTCTTCCTTCTCTAACGGTGACAAGTGGATGCTTATGCGAGTTTCCTTGATGGTTTCGGAATCTCCCAAATTGACTATCTCGAATTCATCCATGTTGGACTTGGGCTTGTTCTTAAAATTCTCAACTTCTTTGATAATTTCCTCAAGTATTACATCCTCTTATTATATTTCCTCCGAGTCACTGTCCTTGTGTTGCGTTGTCTCATTACATGTCACAGTCGTTGGTTCATCAAGATAAGAAATAGTAATGTTGTAGAGAGAAAGATAGTAATAATAAAACATCAAGCCATTGGTAAATATTAAAATGTCAAATAAAGCAATTTTCAATAAGTCAAGTAATGTTTTCCGAAATGAAATACTGAAAATATTGCTTAAAACAAAGTGCTCAAGAAATAAATGATGCTAGCAGCCTTGCTACCCCAGGACTCGTCGGGCCCTTGAGGGTGTGGCGGTCTAGTTATTGAGAAATTCTCCCTTCTCCACTGTCTGAATGGTAATGCCTTCTTCCTCCTCCTCCTCAACTATCACACAACAATTCATGTCATCGTCTTCTAAAAACAAATTCTTCAGTGCAACCAACGTTTCTTCTTCTTTGGATCCCCATATTGTATCGGCCTAATGGAAGGATTGGCTCAAATGTGGCACTGGTTTCTCAAGAGGGTAATATGGACCACGCCATGGTGGCGACCAATCATCATATTCTTGCCAGGCATACGGATATCCAAGCCCAAAAGTTGTACCATGACGTTTCAGCTGTATTGGCTTGGTAATTCCTTGGAGTTTCTTCCCAAGTCCTTTGACGGGTTCATACCCCGACCATGCCAGTATACTTTCTATTTTGCTACTCCACCATTTATATTTCTCAATTACATTGATGCACTTGATGCGGTGATAAGTCTTTTCTCCCAACTTCCTTCTATTTTCCACGACCAGAATAGTTTGATTGGTATAAATGGGATTGCTCCCATCTCCACGAATGATTACTTCTTGATGATTCCATTCAAATTTCACAACCTGGTGCAAAGTGGACGCAACAGAACCAGCGGCATGTATCCAAGGTTGTCCTAACAGCAAATTGTAGGAGGCGGATATGTCTAGCACCTGAAATTCAACATTGAACATAGTGGGATCCATCTGCAAGCATAAATTGGTTTCCCCGATTGTGGCTCTTTGCGACCCATCGAATGCCTTTACATTCATAATCCCTGCTCGTATTTCATGCAAACCCTTGTCGCACCTGTAACAACCCGACCGGTCATTTCGTGTATCAAGACCCTGTTCCCCTAAATGAGACTTCCGGTAGCGGCTTATTATGATTTATGAGTTGCGGGGACAGGCGTTTCGAAATTCGAAAGCGTTTTGAGTGGTATAGGAACACTTGGTTCCTTAAGATTGGCCTTTAAGGCCAAAGTTTGACTTCAGTCAACATTTTGAGTAAACGACCTCGAAATCGAGTTTCAACGGTTCTGATAGCTTCGTATGATGATTTCGTACTTGGGCGTATGTTTGGAATGGGTTTTGGATGACCCGGGGGCATTTCGGCGCCCAATATAGAAATTAGAGTTTCGTTAAGTTTAAATTTTGGTTTGGGACGTATTTTTGTGTTATCGAGGTCCAAACTGAATTCCGAGATCGGGAATAGTTCTGTTATGTCATTTATGACTTGCTTGCCAAATTTGGTGTCATTCCGAGTAGTATAGGTCGGTTCGGCGCATTGTTAGCGAATTCAAGAACTTGAAGTTCTTAAGTTATGATTCTAGGGGTTTTGGGAAATGATTTTGAGTTTTAGCGTTGTTTTGGGTGTTCTGAAGGCTCGAGCGAGTCAGTATTATGATTTTGGACTTGTTGGTATATTTGGACGGAGGATTGGGTGGGCTCAGGTGCCTCCCAGACACCACACGAGGCCAAAAACCAGCTGAAATAGCTGCTGGTGCACCTGTTCTGGTCTGACCGCAGGTGCGGTTGCCCACTCGCAGGTGCGGGACCGCTCCTACGGTCCCAGCCTCGCAGGTGCGACCCCCAGCGGGCAGCCCATTTCTCGCAGGTGCGGACAAAGTTCCGCAGGAGCGGAGCCTCGGGTGCGGTCTCCTCTCCGCAGGTGCGGGCCCAGGCTTCCTCGTCCATTTCCGAAGGTGCGGTCCTTGAGCCGCAGGTGCGGAACCACTGTCAGGCAGTGTGTTCTTTTAAACACGGGAAAGGTTCAATTTATCCATTTTTCTTCCACCATTGTTGACGAGCTTGGGAAAGGGCCAATTCACCTAGCTACTGAAAGGTAAGTGATTTCTACTCCAATATTAGTTTAATACATGAAATCCTAAGTAGATTAACCTCCTAATCATGGGTTAGAGTGAAAACCTAGGGATTATGAAAATTTAGAAAATTACCACGAAATTTGCCATGGAATCATACAAAAACTATATATTAACGATCCTTAGGCTATGGGTAAGTGTTTCCTTCGAAAATTTTCGGAATCCGAGCACGTGGGCTCGAGGGTGTGTTTTGAGATATTGCAAAGTAGGCTAAATTTGTTAACTAAATAGTGAAATTCCATACTTTTGAGCATGAATTGATGTACTCGTGTAACATTTGGCTAGTTTCGAGTCCTTGGGGGACGAGTTTGGAGTTTCGGGCGCGTTCTTGACCCAGAGGACTAGGTTCGACATAAGGTGAATCTCCTTTATAACCTTGTAAGAGGGAATTGTCCCCATATGTGATTATAAATAATTTCATGTCCTTATTTGCGGGGGCTACGCACGCACGAAGTGACGAGAGTCCGTGCATAGCTACTACTATTTTATGTTGGGTAGTTCTAGGACTTACGAGCATGCTTATATGTGCCTTACATGTATTCCTAAACGTATTTTTGAGTTTCTTATTATCCTTGAATTGGCATGAGAATATTAGGAAGTTGTGTTCCATATTATATTGCTTAAGTTCTTGCCTTAAAGTATAATCTCTGTTAACTCTTTAATATTGATAAATTTCATGTATGTATGCGGCACCCGCGTCACACGTATGATTCGTGAGTGGAATAGACCTACTAGTATGTCAACCGCGTCGCATGTTCGATTCACGAGTGGGGTAATAGATGCATCTATGGTTCGATCCGTTCGACCCTCAGCAGTGCACATTTATTTTCGCGACGCTTCGGCCGTACGCTTCTGGCCTATTATGTGCTATATCATTTACTGGGAATTTGTTGTAATTGTATAACCTGTTTCATGTGAAGGAATTTAGTACATTATATGCTAGTGAAATTTGACATGAAAAGGTAATTACAACTATACCTGATAATTTATATCTTTGTGATTTCAACGACTGTTATGCCTGCCTAGTTCCTATTAAATTATGTTACTTAAAAATGTTGACCCTAGTAAGTATCACGTCTACCTCTCATCACTACCTCTTCGAGATTAGGCAGGATACTCACTAGGTACATATCTGTTTATGTACTCATGCTACGCTTTTGTACTTAATTGTACAGGCTCTGAGGCAGGTGCATCTGGGTATTCATCCGGCGCTCGTCCCTGACCTATAGTGGTGAGCTGCTTTCCTTGACGCTTATCTCAAGAAGCACCCTGGACTTCCTCTTTTCTTTTATTATGTTTGTACTATTTCTTCAGACAGTAGGGCAACTTGTACTTTCTTTTGGATACTAGTTTCTATTAGATGCCCGTAGACCTGTGACGCCAGTTCTTGGCATGCCCACGTAGTGGATATTCTATTCTTTTGGGTTGTAGTGATGGTGGTGATTACTATATTTATTTCCCACTTTGGTCGTCTAAGTCACTAATTTACTTCAAAGTTATGCTTTTGAAAGAAAAACCTCTTAAGTATGGTGAATTATTTTATAAATTAAAAAGGGATCACTAGTAAATTAAAGTTGGCTTGCCTGACATCGAAGTTGGGCGCCATCGCGACCTGAATTGGGATTTGGGTCGTGACAACATGGTATCAGAGCTCTAGGTTCACGTAGGTCTCACAAGTCACAGGCAAACCTAATAGAGTCTTGCGGATCGATACAGAGACGTGTGTATTTATCTTCGAGAGGCTATAGGGTGTTAGGAAACCTCTCTTTATTCATTTTGTATCGTGCAGTTGATGGTTTACTAAATCTTATTCTTCCATTTTCTCACAGATGGTGAGGAAACGCGCGGCTGACTTTCCAGACCCGAGAGGTGCCGCTACCCCCGCCGTCCGAGGTCGTGGCAGAGGTCGAGGGAGGGCACCGACCTGAGGTAAGGGACGAGGGCATCCCAGAGCTGTTCTAGTGCCACACCTAGCGGATCCGGCAGAGGATCCTATCACATGGGGGCAGGGTGAGGTGCCCCCAGCAGATCCTGTCCCAGTAGATTTTATGACGGCGCCAGGCTTCCAGGAGGCCATGGGCCGTATGCAGAGATTTATGGACACTATGGCGCAGGCTGGTTTATTTCTAGCGGATCCTGCCACATCTTAGGCAGGAGGGGGAGCTCAGACCCATATTTCCTAGGCCACAGGCCATGCACCATCAGTTTATCAGACCCCGGGTACACTGCCCATGGGTGGAGCCCAGCCAGTAGCAGCAGCACCTGAGCTCAGACCAACTGCGGACGGCGATCCGCAAAAGTTACTGGATAGATGGACCCGATTGCACCCTCCTATCTTTGGAGGTGAGAAGGGCGAGGATGCCCAGGACTTTATTGATAGGTGCAGGGACAGACTGCACAACATGAGGATACTGGAGTCCCATGGAGTGGACTTCACTACTTTTCAGCTTGAGGGCAGGGCCCACAAATGGTGGCAGTCCTATATCCTAGGTAGACCGGCAGGTTCCCCTTCCATCACTTGGGAGCAGTTCATTCAGCTGTTCCTGGACAAGTATATTCCACCCTCCGAGAGGGAAGAGCTGCGATATCAGTTTGAGCAGCTGGAGCAGGGACAGATGTCAGTGACAGACTACGAGGCCAGGTTATCTGAGTTGTCTCGTCATGCCCTTATGATACTTCCTACTGATGATGAGAGAGTGCCGAGATTTGTAGCTGGGTTGCACTCAGGTTTTAGGGCCAACATGTCCCGAGAGGTGGAGATGGGGACTCCCTATCAGCTTGTGGCTGATATAGCTCGTCGGATTGAGGGTTATCATTCGAGGGGCAGAGAGCAGGGTCAACAAGATAAGAGAGCTAGATTTTCAGGAGATTTCAGAGGTGCCCCAGCCAGGGGTAGAGGTCAGTTCGGTGGAGCCAGCCTAGCAGGCCTCCATATTCAGCTCCTCCACCACCTCCCCGTGGTGCTCCAGTGAGGC